>PVKM010017248.1:0-26064 GCA_004027735.1 Carollia perspicillata
ATGTGTGTTTGAGTAAATAGGAAATTATTTCTTGGTAACTATAAAAGTTGTGTAAACAAAGAACCTAGATAAGGCCAGAGTTGGCCAACATTTCCTATAAAGGACTAAATATTTAAATGTTTTAGGGCTTTGGAGTCATGTAGTCGTTATTGCATGTTTTTCTTTTATCCTTTTTTTTTAAACAACCTCTAAAAATAGGAAATAAAAATAATTCTTTGCTCTCATGGCCTATTTGAAAAGAAGCTTTGGGAAAGATTTGGTGCATGGGCCATAGTTTATGGGGGGAAGGGAGTGAAGAGGTAGGTACAGAGAGGAAGGGCATGTGTAGAAGCCAGTGAGAGGAGGCAGAAGCTTCTCTGACCGATGGAGGCTGTCAGGCTTCTAAGTGTTGATCAGAGCGATTTATTGAGATTGCTGCAGCTTAATGGGCCGGTGCAACCAGCTGAAAAGGGATTTTGAATATAAGACTTAGGAGTTTGGATTTCATGTTAGAATCACCACTATCCATACAGGGTGAGGCTTTCCCTAAGCACTGGACAGAGGGATAGATGCCCTGCTGTGCCTCAGATACCCCAGACTGACTGTCCTCTTAAGTACCCCTGTGTTCTCTTTCCAAAGATGAGTTTTCAGCAAGATGGGTGTGGTTGACTTTGCTGCATTACTGAGACCAGGATCATCAAAGTGAGTGAGAAACTTTGGGGCACTTCTGAGGAATAGTTGTCTGAGTACAAGGATAGTCTCCAAGGGAGAAATCGGTACCTGAGTGCAGAGACACCATATTCTCAGCTTAGAGGGTTGATAGTGTTTGCTTTGGGCCCCTGACACATTATTACTTTGGTACAATTCTTTTTGAAGTGAATGTTCTGAAACAGTATAGATGCTTACCATTTCAATGATTTTTATTAATATTTTTGGTCAGCTCCTGCTACAGTCCTTGAACCAGTTACACCTGTAAAAGAGGCTCCAGCGACAGCATTTGGTAATACCACTTTCTGACCTTTAGCAAGTGCTTTTCTCGTTCATTGTCAAATCCATTCCACTCTGTTGTCATTTAATTCCATTCTTCATCTTATGAGTTGAATGTGCATGAAACACGTTACTTCTTGTTAAGAGAGTCATACCTAAATCTCATTTGGGATAGCTTCTTGCCTTGTAACTTACTTTAAAAATTTTTCATGCCACCTTATATTGTTTTTCAACTTTTTAAAAATTGTTGTTCAATTACAGTTGTCTCTATTCCCCCCCCCCCCCGACCCCATTATCACCCGCCCTAAACCCAGCCACTATGTTTTTAGATTAGCCAGAGTGCTCTGTTAGGGTAAATTACATATAACTATCGGAGTGCCTGGTCTTGAACTATGTTAACCATTCCGTAATAGGGGAGTTTCATTATGTGTTCTTTGTACACCTACTTTTTTATCTGCCTGGTTTTTTGGTTGTTTTGTTGACATTTGGGTAATATGTTTTTAGTGATTTGTCTAACAGATAATGTGATCAAGGCCAGTAAGTTTAAACAGCAAGCCCCATCTTTAGGGTTAAACTGACTCTTCACCTTAGTTTCGAAATGATTCCTAACTTTTTAAATGCAGTCAGGTAACTCTAGGATAATGTAAAAAAATACAGATCTGACTTTCTGAATTAATAACTTTATTTTTATATGAATCCCCCCCATATCTTTAATAACAAATAAGATACAGTAGCATAGTGGGGACAGATTTTTCATACTAGAAAGATCCATTTCCTGAAACTCAGTAAAATCTCTCAAAGCTTTGGAAAACTTAAATATTTTTAAACCAAATAATTCACAGAAACATACACTTTAGAGTAGCTGAGAGTTATCTTTTTCCACCTCCAAAAACATCCAAAGGGACATGTCATTAACACACAAACTTAAAACCACTCCATGTCCAGATGCACCTGAACCTACACCAGATAGAGGCAGAGTCCACGGTTAAAAGAGCCTAGGAGCCAGTCACTGATTGAGGATGTAAACCCGCACAACCCCTAGTAAGAGAATCATGAAGAATCTTTCCACCCTCAGGGTTGGCCGGGGGTTTATATTTGGAGGTGGTATAATCAGCCCTCTAACTCTGAGTACTGGGAGAGGTGTTTTACTTCTCAGTCTGCAGGCTAACTGAACACAAAGTCTGGTCCTGCATGAAAGACATAGAGAATGAGAATAAGGCAGGGTGTTTTTGCAAATTCAAGATTTTTCTTGAGTACATAAACGTTAAGTGTTAGATGCATCATTTGAGGTCTTAAAGAAGTAAAAAAATCCATTTGGGCTTCAGTAAGGTAGGGACAGAGTTTGGGCCTTGATGTCATAATAGAATGCACACAAACAGAGAGGTGAGAGTGAACAAAGGTGAAAAAGTAGGATATGTGTAGAGACAACCAGAGGGGGAAGAGATCCTGCTTCTTCTGTCAGCTGAAGTATTTTAGTTGGTGATTCTGCGTTGGATGACACCATGGGAAGTTGAAGGAGGCTGATATTCTCATGGTCATAAGAAATCTCCTTTTTCCACACTGAATTAAGTTTTTCCCATACTGAGAGTGGGTGGGCACTAAACAGTGACTAAAAGCAATGACAATCTTGTGAGATGAAGAAGTCCATAACTAGTTTGGCCAAATCTAGACAAACCAGCTAATTTCCTTTTGTGTTAGTTTGCTGGAGCACCCATGGCAAAATACTACAGACTGGGTGGCTTAAACAACAGAAATCTATTTCTTACAACTCTTCGAGCTAGAAGTCTAACATCAAGGTGTCAGCAGGTTTAATTTCTACCACGGCCTCTCTCCTTGGCTTGGAGATGGCCACCATCTTACTATGTCCTCACATGGTCTGTTTTCTGTGTACAAGGGTCCCTCAAACTCTCTCACTTCTTATAAGGATGTCAGTCCTATTGGGTTAGGGCCATACCCTTGACACCTCATTTAGCCTTAATTGTCTTATCAAAGGCCCCATCTCCCAATACAGTCACATTGGGAGTTAAAGTTTCATGAGAATTTAAGGAGACACAATTAAGTCCATAACCCCTCCTTCATCCAGAATTTTTTTTTTTAATTACTCTAGAAGCATTAGTACACTGGCAAGATTCATTTTTAAAAACTCTTTTATTCCTTCAGTTCCTGTTACAGACCTTGAACCTGTTACATTTACAACTGAGACCTCTGGGACAACATTAGGTAATGACCCTCTGCCTTTCACCAAGGTTTTTGCTTCTCGTCATATAGTGCACTCAGTCTCCATTCCCATAACACGGCTTCTTCTTCTTTATGCGACAGCCACCATCATCCTCCATTGCCATTCAATCACTTCCTTCATCTGAAGAGTACGGAAGCCTCTTAAAAACAAGTTTCCTATTGTTTTTACGAGAGCAGGCATGAGCTTAGTCAAAAACATTTACCTGTCTTGTACTGCATTTGAAATTGTCATGTCATCTTGTGCTTCCTTGAATAGTGTTCTGTGTTAAAAGCTGAGTTGATAACATTTTGGGATCTGTTTCTTATCTAAGCTGATTTTCAATAACAGCCACTCTTATGTTCCTTTGCACATCTAAGTTTCTAGAGTTTATTTTTTTTAACTATTTACATGTTATGTTGCTTCTTAGTGCTTTAAGTAATGTGTTTTATTATTAATTTGACAAATAAGGAATTACCCAAATCTGAAAATTTAAATTACAAACCTCTTCCTTAGTATGATCATAACTTCCTCTTCCCTTGCACCAGAGTTGAGCTCTCCTTTTTGATCATTTGGTTCCCACCAAGAAAATGCTCTTGAGTATCCAATTATAAGTGCTAATCCTCATGACTTGAATGAGTGATTTCACTGTACTTATAAGCTTGCCCCAAAGTATCCTCAATGATAAAAGAAAACACATTGGCATGAAATGAATAAACATTTTAAACTGCAGACAATTTCCTGGAACTTTAGGAAATCTAACAGTTTTGGAAAAACCTCCCCTTAGTGTCAAGAGCCATGAGACCCAGAGTAACACAAGACTTTTCTTTCTTCAGCTACCAAAGCATCAAAAAGGCCCCATCGTCCACGTCCCAGACCTAAAACCACACCAAGCCCTCAAGTACCTCAGACCAAACCGGGTAACTGTGTGATTCCTTGGGTAAAGAATGAGCCCTAGTAGCCTAATGAGGACCCAAAGCAGTGCCAAGCTTTCATGTTCTCTAAGCTTGAGGTCACGAGGCACAGTTACTAAGGTCCTCTCTTTCCAGGTGTCAAGGAGGATATGACTTTGTGAGATACTGTGGGTCCCAGAATACCTTATTATTTCTATGTGAGAATCTTCTTTGATATGTATATAGCCTGTTTCTTGCTATCAAATTTCATTCAAATCTTAAAACTCTTTTAGTATAGCCAATATTCAGTTCAAGTAAGTAAATATTCCTGGGTCAATGCTAGCAACCATGAGTGATATGTCAGCTGCAGGAAACCTATTTTATTCCTAAAACAGTAAAGTTGAGTACATGTTTGCATGATAATACAAATTTTAAATATTGATCTTGCAAAGGAAAAGATCAAGGTAGGTTGGACTTGGACCTTGAACCTTGAACCCACTACAGAATATGAATGAATGGAGGGAAGAGTGAACCAACAGAAAGCCCAGACATGTGGATGGGGTAGGGGCTGGGTAAGGCAGTCCAGTCTGGAACAGACTGTCCTACTTCTAGATTATCGAAACATGGCTGTTGCTGCTGCTGCATTTGGAAGGGTCCATCTACAGAGCTGAAAGAGGATTTTGAGGACCTGACTCAAGCTTAGATTTGATTCAGAGACATCTAGTCTCTCTCCACCTTTTCTGGGCTTAGACCAGATAAATGTTCTACCGATAAAGTGGTTATCTTTATTCTGCTCTCTTATGTGCCACGGTTTATTCCTGGCAAGATCAACATAGTCCACTTCAATGATTACTTTTGTATCCATTTCAAATTTATAAAGTCTATTTATCCATCTTGACTTAAACACAGTAAGTATCCATGTTCAGCTGCCATAGAGGTACAGATTGATTGGATTTTTTAAATAGACAGTTTCTTTTCTATGTGTAGATTAGAAAGTAAACTTAAAGTTTTTCATACCAGTTAGAATCTGAGTTAAAACCTAGGAGAATTCAATGCTGACTTCCTTAAGATACTAAAATAGTTTAAAAGCCCGTCCTAAAACTGAATATAATTTGGCTAAATCTTCAAAGAACAAACACCTACTCAGTTATTTTTGTTTCTTTGTTTCTGTAGAAGGATTGTATACAAGTAAGATTGTTTGGATGTGAATGTTCTAATTCTTCATGTATTTTAAAATCTCTTTGGGTTACTGTATTTTTTGGTCAGTTCCTGCTACCGTCCTTGAACCTGTCACTCTTAGACCACAGGCCCCAGGAACACCATTAGGTAATGATACCCTATGTTTTCGACAAGTCTTATTCTGATTATTGTAAAATATAGAGTTTTATCTCACTTCACAATAGTGCCAATAGTGTTATCCTTTGTGGTCATTCATTTACACTATTCTTAAAATTATGAAAACTGGTAAAACAAATTACCTGTTGTTTTTAATAGAACCAGTCATGCATGAACCACATTAGGACATTTATTTGCCATGTAACCTACTTGAAGTTCTGTCATGACATTCTGTGTTTTGTTTAAGCAGCATTTGTAACAAAACTGGTTTTAAAACATATCATAGCTCTCTATCTCTTACCTTGTAAGATAAAGCCATTAACAGCCATCACAGGGCCAAGCAGATTCATTACTGTGTATCTACATTTCTACTTTTTTCTATTTGCATACTATTTAGTTGTTCTTATTTTAATAGTCATGTAGAAAATACACCCAAAATTGAAAGATCAAGTAGAAAATCCCAGATTTAGTATAACCTTCATTATCCATTAAAATTTAGCAACAGTTCTTAAGCTTTTTGTTGCCTAATCCAGCTGTTTTATGAGACTGATTATCATTAATAATTTTTATATATTTAATTTGAAAGTATTTTTGTTTTTAAAGAATCTTCTATGACAAAAGAAGATATAAAAGGAGTATATGTGAGAAAAATCTCAAATGAAAAAGGCAAATATTTAGAGTGGAAAATCTGTAGTCGTGTTTTGGCCTCCAATAGCTTCCAGAAGCACAGATAATGTACTTATGTAGTAACCCAGAGTTTTCTTCCTTCAGCTTCCAAACCATCACAACGTACAGGTCGCCCATGTCCCAGACCAAAACCCACACCACCTCCTGAAACACCTGAGTCCAAACCAGGTAAACATATGTCCCTGGTTTAGAGTCCCAGCAGGCTAACCCAGCAGGGTCTTAAAAGTAACATTTAGAGCAGAGAAAGATAGATTAAGAAAGACTGGAGCCTTGAAATCCCCATTGAACATGGATGAGTAGAAAGATGGTGAGGAAAGTAGAGACTAACCAGAAGAAAAAGCCTAACCACAATACTGGTATAGAGGATCCCTGACTTCAAGGTGAAAGTCAGAGCTTTTCTGGCTCTAGATCCGTCCCTGGACTTTCATGGTGGTGATCCTTAGGCAACTGATGGAGGAGTTGAGATTTGATCCAGTGGACAGCAAGCTCTTCTTTGCGCATGAAGACATGCTCTTTCTTAGCTTAGAATAGGTGAATACCTCTTCAGTTCAGCGTGCCAAGGCCTCAGAGTCTTTCCAAAGATAAGTTCTTAGCAAACCCACACATTCCACTTTAGAATTAGATAATCACAGAAGAGAAATAAGGCAATAAGTTCCAGACTTAGGTATCACTACATTTTAGAAAGTAAACTGTATTCTTGTCTAGTTTAATATTTTTTAAAAGTTACTATAATAGTTCTAGAAGCTATGTTATACTACTAAGATTCATTTTGGGGTAAAGGTTTACATTTTCTTTCATTTAAAACACTTTTGTTTATTGTTAATACTTTTGGTCAGTTTCTACTGCGGACTTTGAACCCGTTACACTCAGGACTGAGCCTTGGGTAACAACACAAGGTAATAACATGTCGTAATCTTGGTACTTCCTTTCTCATCGTCAGACCCATTCCATCAACATTGTAGCTACAGGCTCTTTTGCTTCTTAAGGCTACATCATCATCCTTCGTTGTCACTCCATTCTTCATCATAAGAGTACTGATGATCTAATTATTAAAACAAAGTTATCCTTTATCTTTATCTGTTATGCATTTAACCATCTGAAATCTTGTCATTTTGTGTGTTTTTAACCAATGTTTTGTTAAAGCTGGGTTTAAAAGTAATTCTCTTGATTCTAACAACTATTATTGTGTTCAGGAGTTTCTTTGTGTTTAAAAGTCTGCTTTCTTTTAATTATGTGATAGTTGTTCTTTGATTGACATTTGAGTTAATCACATGGTCTTATTTAGTAAACTCTCAAAGTTTGTGGGTGTCACCACTACTCCCATATTTTACCAGTGATTCTTCTTCTTTTTATTCTGCAGAAGAGTCCTACAAATGATTTTTCACTTCTTGAATTAGTAACTTGATTTTATATATGATTCATTTCTAATAAATTTCCTATTATAAAAAAAGACATGTATTAGGGGTGAAAGTTTCAGATTAAAAAGTTTAAAAGACATATTCTCTGAGATGTAAGGAAATCTCAGGTTTTAGGAAATGTAGAGCCAAGGATCATGCTCCGCACAGCTTCTGAACTGCAGACTCTGTAGTAACTGAAGGTTTTCTTTCTTCAGCTCCTAAACCACCAAAACGGACCCGTCGTCCACGTCCCAAACCTAAAACCACAACAACTACTGAGGCACTTCAAACCAAACTGGGTAAATGTGTGGGTTTCTGGGTAAGGGGCTGAGTCCTAGCACCTTTGGGGAGCCCAGGATTGGAGTCCCTGGTGGGAGCAAGAGCCGTGTGAGCCCTCTGTGGGTAGAGGCACCACTAACTGCCGCCGCTCCCACGGTTGAGTCAGCAAAGGAATTCATGGTTGGGGCAAACCTGTGTAGCACCTGAATTCCTTGTACTCCTGCATAAAGATCTTCTCTTTTAATAGGCGTTTTATTTACTTTTTCTTATTTCATTATGTCCTTTTATTAAAGACAAAATATCTTAAATAGAACAAAGCATTTTTAATTCCAGAAACAACCACTGAGTGCCTCCCATCCCCCTACGGCCACTGTGAGGGCATCACAGAAGCGGGCCGCTTGTTTTCACATCCCAGTCTACAGTCAAAGTCAAAACGTGCCCCAGTATGAAACATTCAGAGATTGAACCAAGGCAGTAGAAATCTGCCTTGATGTTTGCAGGGGCTGTAACCATCTAGGAGCTTAGAGAGAGAGAGGTTTGTGCAGCACAGGAATAAGGAGTTGGAAAGAAGTTGGGTCTTAAAATCTTGAACACAAACAGAGTCAGAAAGAAAGGGGCTATGGAGGCCAACCAGAGGGCACAGACTTCTGGAAAAGGATGTCCTGCTTCTAAGCAGTTATAATGGTGCTATGTTTGGGAGAATCTCTGAGAGCAGTTAAAGAGAAATCCTTGAATGTATGACTCGATGTTTAGATCTGACCCTAGAAGCGTCAGTGGTCTCTCCCGCCTTTATAGGATACCACAGTTTTGTGATCAGAGAGGTGCTCCACCAGGCAACACACCCTGCATGAATGTTCCTTGTTCTGATTCACTGAGTGCCTTGCCTTAACTGAGCTTTCAGCCTCCTTCCAAATAGGAGTTCTCAAGATGAACATGGTTCACTTTGCTGTACCTTCTTTCACACACAAACATCATCTATTATGTCTATAATTATTTAGACATGCTATTTTCTAAAAGCTTCCACAGATCAGCCAACAATCGCCAGACCAGTCACCTAAGTACAAGATTAGCAAAACATTTAAACAAGTTTCCAATGACCATCTTCTAACAGTAGTTGGAATTAGGTACTTAGCAGTATTGAGTTGACTTTATTGAGGTACTTAGCAGATTTATCTAGGCTATTACTGACTGTTTGATAAAAGAATTTACCTGGCCTTTAAATAATCTTTAAAATAACAAGCATTTAATTTCAGAAAAGAATTTAAAAACTGTTGTACACCTAGTGAAGCAATATTGTACTTGTAAGGTTTAATTTGCTGACTTTCACAAGTGTTTTTTCATTGCTTTTCATTAGTTCCTATTACAGATCTTGAGCCTGGTACTACTAGAACTGAAGTTCCAGAAATCGTAGGTAATGAGACTATAGTTTTTCCAATAGTGCGTTTCCTACTCGCTGTCATACTATTGTAGCTACAGGTTCTCCTGCATCTTAAACCATCTCAGCATCCTCTGTTGTTAATCCATTACAGTCTTTATCTTGAAATTATGCTAAGCTCTATGTTGAGTTATCTGTTGAATTTAAGAGACGTGTATAAACTACTTTCAGGATATCAAACTGGCCTGTAACTTCTCACCATTGCATCATATGATCATATGCATTTGTTTGAACAGCGCTGATTAGTTTAACTTCATTTCAAGCATGAATTTCCATCCATCCTTTACTTGCACTGCTTATGTCTCATCAATTTTAGAAATACCATATTTCTTTGCTCATATTACTTTTTATTTTATTGTATGAGGATCTGTGTGGTTATATTGGTGGATGTACTATTTCAATGAATAATGTTTTTAGTTAACTGTCAAAATTTTAAATGTGCTAAGACTTGAAAGTTTAAATGATAAGTATACATGATAGAGTAGGCTGACTCTTTTTCCTTTTCTAACAGGGCTTTAAAATGTTTCTTAACTTTTATTGAATCAAGGACTACTTTGAAATTTTGATGAACATTGATTCTCACATTTTCAAACATTTGAGCTCATCGTTATACTGTGATTGTTTAAATACTAGGCAAAAATAATAGACGTTTATTTCAACTTGAACAGAGGGCAAGAAGACTGATGAATGCTTGCTTTCAGTAGAGTTAGAAAAATATGTATGATACAAATGTGTAAAAAACTTGTCCAGCAATGTCTTCCATACTAACAGAGGCATATGGGAGAGCTTTTCTTGTTAACCACAGTTTTTAGCTGAGTGCAATGCTATGTCCATCTTATGAAATTAATGAGTACTTGGCCATTTGGTCAATCTGCGAAGAACAAGTGTCTCTTTTCTCTCAGTTCTAAAGCTTAAAAATTGACTTCTGAAATTAGTTATCAAGTGAATTTTTAAAATTTCTTTGGCTTATTTTATTCTTTTTGGCCAGTTCTACCTACAGTCCTTGAACCTGTCGCTCTTAGAACCAAGACTCCAGAAACAACATTAGGTAACAATAATCTATGTTTCTCCTCAATTTTTTATGCTCCTTGTCAACCCATTCCATCATCATCATCATCTCATTGCCATCGTCTTCCAAGGACTGTCTTGTCATCGTCTGCTGTCTTTCAACTTTATTTTTCTTCTTCTTAAGAGTATTGTAGACTCTTAAGAGAAGTTACCTATTTTTAAAAGCTATGCATGGGCCTTGATCAGAATGTCTGTGTTATCTGAATTTTTGTCATGTACTTTTGTCTAAACAGCGCTCACACTTAAAACTGAGTTTCAAATTCAGTGGGCAATGTCTCTATCTTTTCTAGACCACCTAACCACAAATATAGCAATTGGTCTAGTGCCATGGAATCCTTGGCCTATTTAAATTTCTTGGTGTGAATCTAAGACCACACAACCTAGTTTGTCTATCGTCCTTACCTTTCTTTGAAGTTAGGGATATATAAGGATCTTCACTCTTTGTTTTAACCTTATGTGTTTTATATCTCAAGAGCCTTTAGTGATTTAAAAAAATTAACAAAATAGGAGAAAATATTGCAGTCTTAAAAATTATATACCTAAAATGTCAAGAAAACATAGCATATTTTAGAAAATCAAGAGCTTGTTTCAAAACCACCTTCACTAGAGTAATCCAATATTTCTTCCTTCAGCTCCTAAAACATCACCATGGTCCCATTGGCCCCATCCCAAACAGATTTTCCAAAGCAAGCTTTCATATTAGAGTCCGAAAATCAAACATGTCAGAAAACCTCATGTTGACCATAATAAAATGCTTATCAGAGTTCAAAAGTTGTGACTACCATTTACAATAAATTATTCCTAGCTACAGTTTACCAAATCTTCCAAAAGGAACTATTCACTTCCTGTCATTTCTAAAGTTTTTTTATATTTTATTTATTTATTTTGAGAGAGAGAGGAAGGGAGGGAGGGAGAAAGAGAGGGAGAGAAACATTGGTCAGTTGCCCCCCACACACCCCCAACCAGGGACCTGGCCTGCAACTCAGGCAAGTGCCCTGACTGGGAATTGAAGCAGTGACCTTTCTGTTTACGGCACAACACCCAACTGACTGAGCCAAGCAGTCAGGGCTCAGTTCAGAAGTTTAAACATATTGTTTGTCATTTGAAGCTAATGTTTCGAAAGAAAAATTAAGACTGTTTGTGTGTTTAAACTTTCTCATTTTCATGTTGTTGCTTTTGGTTAGTTCCTACTACAGGCTTTGAACTTGTTATTCATAGTTCTGAGGCCCCAAAGACATTAGGTAATAATTTTTATGACCTCAATAAGTACTTTCTTGCTCATTAAAACCACTCCATCACTGCCATGGCCAGAGTTGCTCTTGCTTTCTTAGACTGCTGTTATCATTCCATTTCACACTTCAGTGTATAAGTAGTCAGGATTTTAATTCACTTATTACTTATTGTTTGTAACAAATATCCTTAGATCCAGTTGAGGAAATCTATCTGGCATGAAACCCCTTTAACATTTTATTATATGATTCAGTGAAGAGTCTGAAGTTCAAATTACTCTCCTGGTTAGTATTTAGATTTGTAAAACAATGCCAATTAAGTATCATGAACTTTCTCTACATAACTTTACTTTCTATGAGATCTGTGCCATATTCTCTTTATCTCTTCCTGTTTTAAGGAATAAGGGTTCCTCATTGTAATAAGTTATCTAAAAAAAGTTCCTTCCCAAAAGTGCCAATCCTAATAAATAAAAGTTACAGGATCCACAACCATTGATGAATTTGGCTATTCCTTATTCTCCACCACGGTTTAGCAGTTGTTCTTAATCTTTACTAAGTAGAAATCTCTCTGAGTATCTAATGATGCATGTTCATATTTATTTCTTTAACAAATCAATAAATTTTATGTATTATTTTGGTCTCTAGAGGACCCTCAGTGAAGATAAGGAACAAATTATATTAGTATAGTAAAATTGTTCAAATTTAGGAAATAAACTCAAGAAAATCTACTATGGTTTAGAAAACATAGGTAGTATACAGAGCTGTTGGTGGTTTCTAGACCTACAAACACTATAGTAACCCAAGATTTTTTTTCTTTAATTTCAAAGCAGTGGGGAAGAAACCCCACCCTTCTCCCAAACTCGAATCATCCTGAAGCTTCTTTGTTCAAACCAAGAAAATCTGTGGTTTCTGGTTTAAAGAGTCCTTCCAGCCCATTGCAGTTGGGCCGCAGGAGTGACGATGATGCGGCTTGCTAACTTGCACTTCTTACTCCGTACCTTCTAAGAGAAGGGCAAAAATAGCGAATAGCACGTCTCCAACTGCAGGGCTGACCAGAAGGCTCATGGCTGGGGAGCGTTCTGTGTAGCCAAAGTTATCACGTGCCCTGCCTACATAAGGGTTGTCTCTGACAAAAGACGTATCTTATTCAATTCTCGTATTATCATATTTTACTCACTTCTTTTTTAAAATGCTGCTTATTTACTTTATGCAAACAAACATTTCCTTGCCCTCTGGGTTCCCAGCACTATGTTAGCCATTGAGTGGAGCGGGGTGGGGTGCTGAACGGAGATGGAGATCTGAAGGAAGGGTGCACTTTACCTTTTGAACAGGTGCCAATATAGTCATGGGAAAAAAACAGTTCTTGAGTTTTTCTTATATATAAGGCAGTTTGTTTATACAGAAGCAGCTTATTTAATTGGTAAAAATAGAACATATGTAAAGGAGTCAAGGATCTATGTGGGCTATCAGAAAATAGTTGGACTTTGAAATAACTTTAGGGTTTGAATTAGTAGATGGAAGGGTGGGAACAGCAAAAATAAAACAAAATCTTGACTCCTATTGAGGGTGTACAAGAGAGCAAACAGGAATGTGGAGCGAAACACTCCTAGATGATACTGAGCATTTTGTTAATGAACTGTCAGGAAATCAGCTGTAGGAAGCTCGTAAAAGCCTTTGTGAGAATTCATATTCAGATGCAATAATCAATGAGAACCCAATTTTTTCAAATAGACTCTTGCTTTTTCTAGGAGGATGCTTAAGATCAGTGGCCAGCAAAATTTTTTATGGGAAGAATTGAATAGTGATTATTTTAGACTTTGCAGGCCAGTCAATTTCTGTCACAACAACTCACTTCTGCAGCTGCAGCCTGAAGTCAACCAAAGCCAATATGTAAATGATATGTAAATATGGCTTGAATTACCTTAGTTTGTGGATATATTTTTGTTCCAATAACATTTTATTTTAATTTCATACTATTTTTACATTATGAAATATTACTCTTCTTTTAAGTATTTTCCCATAATTTAACAATGTAGAAAGAAAACATTCTTAGCTCACCGGCTAAGCAGAGGGAGGGCCATAGTTTGCCAATTTCTGCTTTAAATAATGGTACTCTGCAGGGAGCTCTCCATCTTCCTGCTGTTTTGAGGGTGTGTGTATTTCAATTCATTGCTACATTTGTATAATCCTATGAAATAAATCATACAAAATTGACAACTTAGACCCTCTTCTTTCAGCTCCCACTGAACTGCAAACTCGTATTTTGAGACCAGTGACACCACCAAGCCTAGAAATGACACAAAGTCAACCTGGTAAATAGATTGCTTAGTCTGTCGGGTACACTGTGAACTTCAGGGGACAGACTCCAGGTGTTGTATTTCCAAATATAAAAGCATGAAAGAATACACGTTTAACAACTCTGTTTACATATGGTACAATGCTCTTCCATGATTGTATATTGGTGTTAAATTAGTCATGTGTTATGTTTATATTAATTGTTACTCAACAGTGTAGAAAGACATCATTCTACTGTTGGCTCTGTTTTGTTTTAGATAATAATGATGTATGTGGTTAAGCATTCAACAAAGCCACCTAGAAGAGTGATTTTATTCTTTATCCTTGCTTTTCACTAGCGGTTATGGATTTGTGGCACTGTTCAGTAGTCAGCTCAGTTTGTGCTCTGCCACATGAAAAGAATGCTAGTTCCATTGTGACCACCAAGGAAGAGAAAGTTCTCCCTTTAGTAAAGATGAGAAAACTCTACCTTACACAGTATGAGCCTGAGCATGTTGGCCTTTCAAACTGAAAACAAAACTTTTTTTCAATTATTCTTAGCAATGCTGTTGCTACAACCTAACATTTACTTTGAAACACTGCATCTTAACTTTTTGTAGCATAGGATTGTAATCTTTTTCATCTCTTCTGTGCATCTTTTAATTAGCTAATGGCATTTGGAGCTCATGTTGACAGTACAAGGTATGGTTGTTACTGGCAACCTATAGTATTTAGAAAATTGCGAGTTCATTTCAGTTATTAGAGCTTCTTTTAGTGATAATAACATTATCATATTGGTCAGCATAGAGCAGGTATAGGTACAAAACACTTAGTTTCTCTTCATTCATTCATTGCTCATAATAACCCATCCTTGATCAATTGTATCATCGTGTGTTTAGGGTTTGTTTGTCTGTTTTTTTTCTTACTAGTTTCCGAAGTCCAGGAATCTGTTACATTTAACACTGGGTCGTCAGAGGAAGCTATAGGTAAAAGTGTTTCTTAATGAGAAGTCAGTATATGTGCTTTTTCCCATCTCATGGTGGAAGTCCTCTTTGAATGCCCTCATGCCCTGTGACATTTCATAGCTTCTCACGCCTTGCCTGTGCTCATCCAGTGGCTCTTGAGAGCCAAATATCATATTCAGCACATGTGCTAGTGTCTGCTGTATTGACATGCAAGTTTCATACTTTCCTTATTCAGTGTCCTCTCGGCCTGAATGAAATTTTAATACTATTATGTTCTGATCACTCTTTCAATGTGAATACACACATGTTATTCTTCATGTGAATATCATTTGTAGTACCCATCCCCATGCTCTCCAAAGACTCACACTATGTCTTATTCTCACTAGACTGCTTTTAAAAATGGAAGGAAGTGAAAGATCTGCTTTGCTCCAGGCAGAAATTGCTTAGACCCTCAATTCTGGTGTGCATGTGTGTGTGTGAGTGTGTGTGTGATCCCACACAGCACATCACCTTTATTTCCTGCTTTCACGTCTGCCATCTTAAATTGCAGTCATCTTCATCAGTCACCTAAATGTTATTCTCATGAGTGTCTCTACTTAAGGTAACCTTTGTTTTCAAAGTAAACAGTGTTCCATTACAGAGCGCTGTGGGCTGCCCACCACTAACCAGGCGTTCCCTGTTTCCTCCCTAGCATCCGCGGAAACAGATTATGTATATCCCACTGCCAAAGCACCACTCAGGCCAGAGGAGCCAAAGACTGAAGGTGGTAAAGGTTTTCATGCTTTGATTCATGTAATTCAACAACCTCTTAATTAGTTTATATTATGTCCATGGAACATGAAGTTCAAGCTTTGGTACTTGTTCTGCAAGTGAATAGATTTGAAGAGCTGATAGCTTCCCAAATTCTTGGATTCTCAAACTGGTAATGGACTCTCTGAGTAC
Source organism: Carollia perspicillata (assembly GCA_004027735.1). Lineage (NCBI taxonomy): Eukaryota > Metazoa > Chordata > Mammalia > Chiroptera > Phyllostomidae > Carollia > Carollia perspicillata. The sequence goes on from PVKM010017248.1 coordinate 15,686, forward strand.
AGAAATGTCACTTTCTCTGTGGTAGCTAAATATTGAGTCGTGATATTTGTGACAACCAGTTAATGAAAGTTAAAACATAAATATTACTTGGAGGGTTAGTTTTATGGGGTAGAATTTCCATTCCTGGTTCTCTTTTCTTCTTCTCTAAGTTCATTGTTCTGCAAAGTCTTAGAAGAAAAAGGTGTGTCGATATTAAAGAAAAGTACTTGACTGTAGCTTAACATCTCACAATGTGTTCAATTTTTCTCCTTTGTTTTGATGCAGTTGTGGAATCTATTACAAATGTGTCTGAACCACCTGAGACCGCATTAGGTAATGACACACCCCTGCAGCTTTTGTCCCCATTGCCACCATCATCTGAGAACCTTGGGTTCTCTCTCATTGTGAAGCCATGCCGCCACCTCATTCTTTGTGCACAGCAGTTAATCTCCTTCCTAGGTTCTCCCTTGCACAACCACTGTCCAATAAGTCTCTTCTTCCATTCAGTTTTGTGTCTACACCTGGACTGTTTCTCTACTTAGTCAGTGAAACTGTCTAATCTAAAGCATCTTTTTTCCTAACACTTTGTACTCTGCCAGCTTGATGTCGTGTTGAATATTTCAGATAATATTTTTTGTATAATGATCCATTTATACTTTCTACCCTGGCAACATACTTCCCACTAACACTCATGCCATCACATTCATTTACATGTTTGATGTTTTTTCCATTATTTAAATGGAATTCAATGCTTCTTGAGTCAGTTATTGCTTTAACACTTCTTTATTACTTTGTTTTTTCCTTTATGGTTACTACTGAATATATCTTTCTAGCATTGTTGAGGAGGTACTAGTGTGGAATGAAGATGTAAAAAGTAAGGACATTGCTTACTTGGAAAGTATTTTAGTAACCTGGCATCTCTAAGCATTTTTTAAAATGTACGCATTATGAAGAAGGAGGAATGCTATTTTGATGCAGACTTGCAATTTTCTTTCTTTTAAAAAATATACTTGTTACCACCATTTCTATCATCTCTACTCAAAGTGTGCTAAGCACGACGGTTTCCTTGGTTATTCTCCTTTGGTTACCATAGAAGCATCAATTCTACCTTCCCAAACTATAATCCTACCCAGCCCAAATGAGCCTCACACTGGACCGGGTAAATGCATTGTTTTGTACTTCGTGTAGAAGGTGAGTGTTTGCAACATATAAGAACGGACAGACAACATGGGCACTACCTGACATCGGAAGCCCCGCCTTAATCACTCAGCGCACAGTCCCTGCCGCCCCACTTCCTTCATGTGCCTGTTGCAGGCCGCCTGGTGGCAGCATGGTGAATGTTCTTCAGGGTGTGACTGGAAAACACCCCTCAGCCGCCGTGCAAGTGTTTAACATAGAAAATGGTAATGTTTCTAGGGAAGAACATTTACATTCCATTGAAATGGAACTTTAAATATCATCTTGACTAATTTTAAAAGTTCTGTCTTCATGTAAAAAGTATTTTAAGGTACCTAATTTGTGTTTGAGGTTAAGAGAAACAGGTGTCGCTGTTCAAGCCCTATGAAAAGGCATAACTGACCATAGTTACCTTGTCATTATTCAGGTTCTTTACTTCTTTCCACTCTGTCCGGTGGTGGGTTGGCCATTTCACTGCACACAAAATAAGAGAAACTGAAATCAAACCAGTTACTTGGGCAAGTCATAATAGGTTTACGTGATGGCGGAGTTAGAAATGAAGGAAAACACGTCATTAACATGGATAGAGATACTTCCTCTTAGGAGGAAAAATTCTCTAGATATCTATAGGCTTTCTTGAAATAGGAGTTTACTACAAACAAGCCCAAACTTGTGTTTCGATTGCCATTGAACTTTTTTATATAACTCTATTTCCACAGGGGGTAGAGATATTAATTTTACTCCTTGTCCTCGGAAATATCCTATTAAATATTGCCTATTAAACTCTACAGTTTAATTACTGCCAAAATTCTGCATTGACTTCATTAACTGAATCCGTGTCGGTTATCTCTAACTCTTCAAAGTTCATTGTTTTTAATAGCTATAAATAATCAATATATGGAAATGCTTAATTGTGAATGCTATTAGCGATTCTTAAGTCTTCCTGAGTCATTTCTGTGGACTTGCCTCGTGATATGCTTTGGCCTGCAAACAGTCTCACCTACACCCTGGGGGAAGCAACTAGCCTGTCAGTAGGAACCTCCTCAGCAAGTAGTAAGTTGGGAGTCAAGGAATCACAAGACTGAAAGAAACTCTGGGATCGGAGGATTTTAGAATTGGAAGGGCTCTTGAAAACTTCTGTAACTTTTGATGGAAACCCTGTAGCTGTCACCCAGTGATGAGCAGAGGGAGCTCTCAGTCTCCAGGTTCCAGGTTCCTAAACCAGTGTAACCTCCAAAATACTTTGACGTTCATCTCTTTTACAGGTGAGGAGATTCCACTGAAACCACTGCATGCCTTGCATATTTTGGTTTAGCATCAAGAGGAAGTCTCTGCAGATGCTTCAGAAACAACTTCTAGTATCTAATAGCACTCATTTGCAGCAATCTTTTCTTAAGGTGCCTGAAACTCCCAGACCTTGGAAAACATTTTGTTTCTTCTTACCTCTTTCATCCCAAATACACTTTAATCCAACCAAGTGAGGTATTTCCACAAACTGCAACTTTGCATTTGATAATTCCTTTGCTCCAGCAGGATATATTTTTAATTTTCTTGGTGAAGGACTAACTGGTTTTTATACTGAATGCCCTAGAACTTCTTTGGGAATTGCCTAGCAAAGGAATAACTTTCTTCAGTAATATATCCTTTTAATGTCTGTTCAAGTTCTCTTCTTCAGTATGATCAATAAAAATTATTCTGTTTAATAAGATTAATTTTTCCATCAGTACTTGCTATTGAAATACATTCATTTTCTAGGTATATTTGGAATATGACATGCTAACATTTTTTTAGAAGCCATTATACCTATTTGCAATCAAATTTTATACTGGAATAATCTGATAAAGTGGTGTGAACTTGTATTAAATACTAAGGATGAATACTTGTTATTAGAAAATTTATTTTAGCCTGTTTAAAAGGTATTTGAAGTAGATGTTTCTGGAATTTCAAGTTTCCTTTGTCAGCTGAATATCTTGGATATTGTTTATTGTGCCTTCTTGTTTGTTTTCTGTTATAATAAGAAATCATTTTTCTATACTTTGTAGCTCTTTGGAAGCTTTAATTGCATTAATTGCTGTGTATTAAGTCATCAGTCACTGGACAAACATCTCTGAGAATCTAGAGGCTATTAAGCGCTTTGACTCTAAAGAGCTCTCGAGATCCAAACCTTGTATCCTTTTTTTTAGCTCCCAAGCAAATACCGCTCATTCCTCCAAAGCCAAAAACATCTCCCCGTCCGAGGGTCCCACAAACACAGCAAGGTAAATACATGTTTTATATTCTGGCCTGAAAAGTTTGATGTTATTGAAGTTATTCTGTTGAATTATAGCAGTTGGGTTTTAACCCTCGTGAAACAAGTCTTCTTTTGCAACCTAATAAATATTTACATTTACGTTTAAACTGAGAAGTATATTATTGGAATAGCTTATTCCAGAAAGCTTCCCTATTGTTACATTGTTTTGAACAAGAGGATGGAGAAGAGTGGAATTTCTTTGCCTCTCCCAGCTTGAGAATCCCTAGCCCCTCCATCATCCAATCACCTAATTTTTTTGTACCCTTCAGTAGATTTTATTTAACACAAATATCATAAAGATTTTATATATATATCTTATTATATAAGATATAGATATAAAGATATGTATCTTATAGATATAAAAGATATATATCTTATATGTGCATACACATATATCCTCTCCTATATATATTACATACATACATACTCTCCTACATACAATATATATGTATGTATATACCCTCTCCTATAATATAACAATTACACATTGCTTTGCTCTAAAGGACCCAAACAAGATTCATTATAAACGTATTTTTATTCTGTTGAAGGAGCTCTTATTTGAATGATTAACTCCAATCCTAACTTCTTAACCAAGCTCTTGTCTAATTTCTCCAACTGCCTTAGTCAGTCTCCATTCTGGACTATCATAAACTTGACATGCCTCAAAGAAAGCCCATTGTTTTTTCCCCTTTCAATTTACATCTGTGGCAGGTTCTTAGCATTTTACATCTGATTTTTACCTCTCTTCCTCATCCAGCCTCGGCAGTTCATTTGTTACTAAGTATGGGACATCCCAGGGCTGGTGGGCACTCCAAATATCTACCCAGTCACACTTAGTCTATTGTCATCAATCAGCTGATCCCATCCCTCTTCTCTCCCAGTTTCAAATTGTATCACCCTTGATGCTTAAGTGATTGTTTAACTAATTCATTTAATCAGTCGTTCAACAAATATTTATTGCTTTCTGACTAGGTGCCAGGCAATGCCCTAGACTCTAGGAATGTGAAACAAAACTGAATCCCTTGTGGTCAAGGGAGTTACAGTCTAGAACAGTCACCTAAATTTAAATTTATCATTTATACATGCTCTGTTTCCAAAAAGCATATGAGGTGCACCTACCAATTTATTAGGAAAGGAAACTTCGCTGTCACTAATGGTCTGGGGAAAGAAAAACGTTGGCAGGTAGTGGTTCTGGATTCCCACTACAAATTTTAGAAACATATCTCAGTATCCCTTTTGAAAGAAAAACTATATATTTGGGCATGATCTTTAATTTCTGATTTTGAGAGAAATTTTGCCTGTTATTTTTTTGTTTGGTTAAAGGGAAATTCCTTTAAAGACAGTTATATGTTCCACATCTAGCTGATGATTTTAAATGCGCTTTAATGTACTTTAAAATGTGTATTATATAATTACTAAAACTTTGTTATGAAAACAATATGTATGATATGTAAGTCTATAGGGGTACTCCCCTGATAGAAGCATTGAAAATAATAACAATAAATACATGTGAAACAATATACAAGAAATACTGGGGAAAATAATATAATGATTAATGAATAGAATAGGAATAATAAAACCAAAGTCAGTATATTAAATTTGTGGATAGGAAACTAAGCTCTAACTTTAAAAATTAAATCTATAGATAAAATCGCATGAAGATGTTCTCAACTTTTTATTTGGACATAAAGCACAGGACAAAAGTAGCAGAAAAAGGAGACATGGAAATAAACAAGAACACTGAAAGCTTAATGAATGTTGGAAAAATAAGAGTAGAGATGAAAAATAAGTGCTGGGAGTTAAGACATTGGAAATATAAATTCCTAGTTAGTAAAATTTTAAAAAGTAAAGGAGATATAAAATAACAAGGAAGGCATTCATAATTTCCTTTTTGAATTGTACTCTCTCCATATAAAAATACAGAGTAAATCAGCAGCTTACTCTAAATTTCCATTATTATGCTATATTTAAAGTTTCAAATTTGTTTGATTTAGACCTTTAGCCAACCTTTCTCCACAAGGTATACAGCTTCAGAACAGATAGATTAGTATGCTCAGTGCTTTCTGCTCTCTAAATCTGAAACCCTTGACTGGCTGCCAAACGAGCAACAGAGCCTTCTGGTTCTGCTCAACTCAGGCAGCTAACTCCCAGCCCATCAGCCTCTCCTGTGGAAAATAGCTGCAACCCAAATACTTCTGACCTTGTCAGTGCTACTCAGTGCAAGGCAACAATTTGGAAAATTGATCGTGAAGAACAAAATACACTCTAGTTATTCCTCTTAAAAGTGAATGACCTTAGGATCTCTCTTACCCAAGAGAGTACACTCTTACCTAATAGATCCCACTAATATCCTGGATTTTTATAGACTTTCAAGAATGCTCGTGTATGTAGAGATATGTATTACTAAATATTTCAAAGACAGATATTCAAATCCCAGTACTTCCCCTCTAACCCTTGGCTAGCTCTTTATGGACTTGAAAAGGCTTTTGGGGTGGGAGGATGTTCTGTTCACATGAGCAACACCAAATGCAAATCAGTATTGTTGGGCTAGACAGCTCTCACCTACAAACAGTGGCTGCACCTCAAAGTGCAGCACAGGGTACTCACCTGTCACTTTTTCCAGGGTGAGATTCTATGACCGAACATGTCACCTTTCTTCTTATTTATGCTTAAACTATGTGAATTAGATGGCAAAATTTAAATCAAGATTTGCCACTGAAAGCAATGTGGGATAAAAAATGTGGAACAAACCATCAAGAATGCTTTGTCATTAAATAAATTTGTGATTTTTAGATTTCTGTGGTCATAGGTAATACTTAACAATCCCAGTATTAATTTTATACCTAGAAATCTTATAATCATCCATCTATAGGTTCTCCTAGTTTTTGTAGGAGCAAAGTGAAAATTACAGTGTTCTCAGATACTTCAATATCAACTTTGTCAAGATTTTCTAGAAGTGAAAAAAATTTTACAAATAGTTTTCACACCATTTTGATATTTTACATTTCATCGTCACAACCACCCTTTCGGATAACACAGGTTTAATTATTTCCTCCTAAAACAAGAGAAACAAGTTAAAATGTGACCTGCTTGGAGATAAAGCACCCACATGTTTGGACCTAGTGATGACATCAGGACCTTAGCTTCAGCTCAAGCCTTGTCTCTGGTTCTTAGTAACTGTGTAATCTCAGGCGGATAGTCACCAACCCAGACCTTTAAAATGAAGCTGACGATTCCTTCCTCTCAGCATTTTGATGAGATGAAAGCATTTTTGAAATTGTTCAATGAGATCTAAATAAATAAGATCCCCCCCCCCCGTACATATTCCATTAGCACCTGTTACTTTAAAGGAACAGTTACAGAAACACAATTTTACTTTGCAAACATGTTCATTTAAAGGTTTATCTGGGGCCTAAGAATTGCAGGGAGAGTAGAACGCCAGCCCACCCACTGCATTCCGTTCCACACTCACCTCCCTCCCTGCTGTCGCCTGATCTGACTTGAAGCTTCTCATATCCATGCTTCATGGGCTTCTACTCTGACTCACAGAACTCATCTTCAAAGAAAGACTTGGGGCTGTGGGGAGTGATTTAGAGAAGTCAAGTAAACGTCCAGACAAGAAAAGCACTCTTGCATTAATTTAATTGGTAATCTCTTCTGAAATGAAGATTCTTCATTCTACCTTTATGCTTAGTCAATTATTGTGTTTCTCAGATTTCATTTTTCTAAAAGTATCTGGAGATCTGACGTATTTTTAGAGCTTAAAGTTTATTTTTCTATGTACCTTCCAGTTTACACCTTTTATATTATCAGTCGTTAAGCCTACACTTTGTCACATCTTTAGCCTGTATGCAGACACCAAGTGACTGACGACCTGAGTTCTCTCTTTCAGCGGCTAAGGTGCTCCAGCCCGTTACTTCAAAGCCGAAAATGTCACCAAAGCCAGAAGTGTCATATACTCCACCTGGTAAATGTTTGGTTTCATTTTTGAGTCAAATGCATTCTACTGGCACACTGTGCTGCAATACAAGAGAGCTGATGGATGTGAGGTCGATGTTTCACTGATGTTCAGATACCGTGTTGTATCGTGCGGGGCATGATCGCATTAAAGGTGTCGTAGAGTTATCTCAGTGCTCCAAGGGTGAGCTACTGATACAACGGAAAGGCAGAGACGTGTGCCAAGAACAGAATGTTTCTTTCAGAACTAAAATTCCCCTCTCTCCTGACTTATAAAACATGACCTACCAGTGCTAACTCTGCTGTGCTCCAATGTTTCACCAAAATAAGATAAAGAATTCAGGATTTTTCCACCAAAATTATAAAATGGTGTTTTTACAAATAGAGGAAATGATGTTTAACTATTTTCTTAGGCTTAGAAATTTTACATTATCCAACATTGAGGGTTTGTTTGCTTGTTTTTTCCTGTCAAACTCTATTTTACCAGTTCATGGAACAACAGCTTGGGTTAAGAAATAAGTTTGCTTCACAAAAAAATTATTTCTTTAGCTATAAGTGATAGATAGATAGATAGATAGATAGATAGATAGATAGATAGATATTTTGTTTATCGAGAAGGCCTTTTGTCCACGTAGGGGCAGAATAATCCCATGTATGGAGAGAGGTGCTGGGGGCTGCAAGGACCAGACCTTTTCTGGGTCTTGCTGCCAATGCTGTAGGTCTTCGAGTGACCTTAAGGCACCGTTAGCTAAACAGTTCTATAATAAGCACGTTTTTAACTAGAGTTCCTAAAAAATACTATCAGTTTTTTTCCTCTTTCTTTTTAAAGGTCCGATTATTATAAATTCCCAGTACTCCTAGAAGCATATAAAACATTCCCAGAACCAAAAGTATTTCTAACCTGTAGCTTAAAATGATGACATTTTTTAAAATCCTCACCCAAGGATAAATTTTTATACATTTTAGAGAGAGAAGAAAAGAGAGAGAAATATACATCTGAGAGACAAACATTGATCAGTTGCATCCTGTATGTGCCCCAACCAGGGATCAACCTGCAACATACTGTATTTTTCCATATATAATGTGTACTTTTTTACCAAAATTTTTGAGGGAAAAATAAGGATGCATATTATGCTTAGGTAGTACTAAGTCTATGTCTATATAGATGTTTTTAATTCTTTTATTTATGCTAATGTGTTAAAAGTGTAACTCTAGAAAGCAGTAACAATATGCATATGCAAAGTAATACTCTGGAATATAATAATTGGCTTTATTTCTACATATAAATAAAAATTGTATTAAAAAATTAAAACAAAAGATTTTTTTTCCTGAAAGTTTAGGCCAAAAATATGGCTGTGCATTGTACACAGCAAAATACAGTATGTATGGGCTCTAACTGGGGATCGAACCCACAACCTTTTTGGGGTACAGAACAATTACTCCAACCAGCTGATCCACCTGGCCAGGGTGAAATGGTGGCACTTTGGAAGCAAGTCTGAAGTCACTTGCTGTAGTGTTTTCCAGACTGGAGGGAGGGGAGGAGGTGTTGTACTGCTGTGGAATGGTCAGGTTGTGGCAGGTGGTGGTCATCTAGGGACAGGCACCTTTGCCCTGAAGCCTAGAATTTAAACTTGTATCACTAAACCAACAGCCAATATTATAAATTCTAATAAGAAAAATGCCGATTTCCCCACTTACAAAACATCAACTTCTTATTTTCAATTGTGAAAAACTATAACAGAAATTGAATTACAGATAACAGCAGTAGATTTGAGTGATTTTATTTACCTTTTTTTTTTAATCAGAGAAAGAGATACCATTGGTCTTGATGTTACTTAATCTCATTAAGCCACTGTATCTAATAGTGAAACATTTTTGTTCTTTTTGAATGTCTCATATTTGCCATAATGCCATCAACACCTTAGCTTTCACAGAAATTCTAACCTGTAGACCTGGCTGGCGTGGTTCAGTGGACTGAGCACAGACAGGCCTGCAAACCAAAGGGTCACCAGTTCAATTCCCAGTCAGGGCACATGCCTGGGTTGCCTGCCAGGTCTCCAGTAGGCGGCATGCAAGAGGCAACCACACATTGATGTTTCTCTTCTTCTCTTTCTTTAAAAAAAAAAATCTAACCCGTGGGTGTGAGCCGTGGAACAACAGCACAAACACTTCCCCTGGAGCCCCCATTGGGCTTATTCTATTGACTCCCCAGTTCCAAATGTTCAATGGAATTCTGTCTCTGAATCTGGTATTAGTTCTGCTGTGATCTGTATTTATCAGGAGTTCCCTGTTGCTCCAGGGGTGTGATGCCTATAAGAATAATCATAAGGCAAGTGCCCCTGTGTTTCAGATATGTGTTTAAACAACCTGTTGCGTTCAAACAGTGGTTTGTGTCTAGGCTCAGGTTTGCTTCCTAATGAATCCAAGACCTTGTTTACTGGCTTCTGTAGGTTATTCCCCCCCAAAAGACAGGTAAATTACATATATGTAAATAGACCAGTTCTAGTCAGATTTTGCTGCCAAATGAGTTTTTTTAAAAAACTTTCTGTTTCAGAATGTTGTGGACTTTAGAGCTATGGATAAGGAATCATGAATGCATAGTTGTAGAAGGTCAGTGAAGTGGGAGCCTGACCACAGTGGATAAAGAAGATATAATTGAGAGAGATTTGTGATTAAAGGAACCAGGGCAAGAGCAGGATGGTGTGAAAAAGAAGCCACATCAAGGGAATGATATATATTTTTAAATTTCTATTTATTTATCTTTAGAGGGGAAGGGTTAGGGAGAGAAATATCAATGTATGGTTGCCTCTTGTGCATCCCCCGCTGGGAACTGGCCTACAACCCAGGCATGTGCCGCGACTGGGAATCGAACCGCGATCCCTTGGTTGACAGGCCCATGCTCGATCCACTGAGCTACACCAGCCAGGGCAAGGGAATGATATATTTTTTTAAAGATATTGGAGCATTTGAACTGTTT
>PVKM010017249.1:0-26076 GCA_004027735.1 Carollia perspicillata
TTTTCGGAGCCCTTTCCCCAGGGCAGTTTCTGTGAAGGACTGGGGAGAAGTTAGCAGGACATGTCATTTAATTAATAAAACATGACACATTTTTGTTACTCTACCAGGACCTGACGTATTTGAGCCATCTTGGTTTCTTATTTCTTGGGGTGCCTGGGGAGCTTAGCAGAGATGAGGGAAGTCTGACTTCCTTCCTTCCCCTCGACTTTCCTTGTGTCGTCGTTTCCCCACTCTACTGCAGTATGTGCTTTAAGTTGTCACACACTTCAAAAGGATTAAATACCCTTTCCTCCCCAGTTTGTGGTCTTTCTCAAACTTGGCCTTTCGTGGCCCTCCCCAAGCACAGCAGTCCCACCCTCTGACAAACCCTGGAAGTCGTCAGGGAAGAGGTGCCAGCCCCCCGTCACTGTGTTCCCAGTTCAGCCGTGGACCTCTCATTTTGTCTTCTTTTGAACTCTTGGCAGCCACGAGCCCTGCAAGGTTTCCTCCTGTAACTGGGCTTTAATCAGCATGGTCAGCATCCCACGGGCATCACTTACCTTCTCGGCTGTTTCCAGATCTGCAGGGCGAATGAATGTTCACATAAAATTAGAGAGCCCTTTTGCTTTTTGCTAGGGAAAAGGCAGAGGAAAACTGTTCTGAAACAGCTTTTTATGGGCGGGCCTGTTTAATAAGTAAGGCAGTTCATGTGATAGAGGGTTGTAACTGTGGTGTTAGGAAACAAAGTGGAAAGAATACAGAGCCATGAAGTTTTGATTTCAGACCCACGTCAGTAGGGAGTACAGAGCGGCTCCCTCATTTTCAGGTGAGGGCCCCCCAGTAGTTCTGTCATCCAAAGCAGAGCATCTTAAAAGATTTTCAGTGGAAATAAATATTCTTAAAATTTTACTTTATTACTAGTGAGAAAAGAACCTCTCCCCACTCCACCACATTAATAGCAAGGAACAGAGCTCTCCCTGTGGCCTTTTAAATGAAACAGTGAACAACATCTTAAAATATGGCGTTGCCTTGAATTCAAAGTTTGTTATTAACGCTACCCATAGTAGAGTTCCTCAGGGTCGGGTAGTGTTTGAACTAATGGACATACACACTATCCAAATCCTATTAAATCCCTTTACACAGCAGCAGTGCTTATATACATGTGAACTGGCCTGTACACAAGGGTGTCCACTGAAACATGGTTTTTATGGCAGATGATTAGAAACAAACTAAATGTCCCTTGGTTTAGTCTGGTTAAATGTGTTATCTCTGCCTGGGTATGCACACATGTGCACAACTAAATAAATGGGATGCCACACAGCTGTACAAATAATTAGCAACCCCTCTGGGTACCAATATGGAAATTGAGCATATAAACTTAGTATATCACCAGGATACACTAAGGGGATAAAAAGGAAGTGCAGGATGTAGTATGCTTTCTATACTGTGTATTTCTATATGCAATATATACTGTATATGAATACTATGTATACTACGTGCTATATAGCATATAGTATAGTTTGTGCTAATAAAGGAAGGGACAAGAGGGAAGCATGTGTGACTGTTCACATGTTTGCTTATATCACCATAAGAAGCCATATGAGGACACAGGAGAAACTAATGCCACTTCTTAGCTGCCTGGGGAGAAGAAGGAACTCTGGGGGGACTGAGCAGGCAGGGTAGAGGCAGGCCACTTCTCACTGTATGTGCGTATATATGTATGTATGTGCGTGTGTATGTATGTGTTTATGTATGTATGTATGCTTTGTTGTATTAATTTGGTTTTGGATCATGTAAACAAATCACCTCTTTAAAAATTAAACAAATTAAAATGTAAAAATTGTTTTCTCTACCTTTTAAGTCATTAGAAGTTTTTGTTTTCTTGCATATAGTGGTTTGAGAAGGCCTCTTGTTGGTTTATCCTTAACAATTTGTGCACAAAACCCTAAAGGAAAGATTACTGAAGAAATTGTTTTGGAAAATCTCCGAGACCCATCATGTTTTTTCTTTCCTTTGGGGACTTCCTGTATTCTTTGGTTTTCAGAGATCCAGGGAGAGGTAATTAATCCATTAGGTTTGCCTAATGAGTGGGATACGAGTGGCACCCTACTACCTAAAACTAACCACTCTTCCTCTGCCTTGGGGTTAAGGATGCATTTTTAAATGTGGCCTTGGTAAGATGACCAAATTTGACATTGTACTACTAATTTTTTTTCATTCTTACCCTTTTGTAAAAATAACCCTGGTTGTCAGTAAAGATGATTCTTTGTCAGTACAAATGTTCCTTGTTAACTGGATTTAAGACTGTAAAAGTATCTGTCAAAGGGACCAGGAGTTAAGGCATCATGTTGAATTTAGAAGGCTCTGGAATAGGAGGAGATGGAGTTAATTTGTATTAAGCAAACAGTACAAATAAATGTTTGAGAATTTGTAAGATGTTATTTTCTTAAGCATGGGATGGGGGAGAAAGGTGAAAAAATGGCCAAAGTGCTTTGAGCATTCTTTTGACATCACAGAACTTTACTCACCTGGGTTTTTTTTTGCACAAAAGTACATAATGTTAAAGAGAGTTCAGTCAGAAATATAATTTTACCCTGGACTTGATGATGCTTAAAATGCTAGAAAATTTGTTTTGAAATAATTGAAAATTATAATGACATCAGTTATATCTACCTTGCAAACTCACATACCCTTTTTTCTGGGTTCATTGTTTCCATTAATCTATGTGTCCATCCCCCTGATCTTGATGGACACCATCAGAACTATACAGTAAGAATTTGGTGCGCGGTGTCTTCCCTGTGTGGGCTTGGAACATTCAGGCTAGCTGAAAAGGCTAGCAGGAATGGCCACAGAGTACGTTCAGGTCTCCCTTTCTCTCCTGATTTTCAGTTTTAATGTCATGGCAAAGAGTAATCATTTGGCAGCAAAGCAACACTAACAGGTGCGACGGGGGCGGGAACAGGGAGTCTGATAGAGCTGGGGCGGTGAGAGGAGGTAGTGGGGGTACTGAGAACAAGCTCAGTCCGACCTGGAGCACTTCAGTTCCGGCTGGTTGTGTCTTGCGTTCCCTTATTTACTGACACTTGACACATATTACAGTTACAGTAGTTTCACTGAGCTCCATCAACATCGAATTTTATTAACTACTCCCAACTTTTAAGTTTACCTTAGGGCCTGCAAGAAATCACTCTTAATAAATAAGCTTTTCATTTAAAAATATAAAATACCCCTAATTGTAGTGATGTTGCTGTTTACTGTTATCGGATATTTCATCATGATTGTTAAGGCAGTTTTTTTATAGATCAATTGAAAAGTTTACAAACTTTAAAAAAAGATTTTATTTATTTTTATTTTTAGAGAGAGGGGGAAGGAAGGAGAAAGAGAGGGAGAGGAACTTTGATGTGCGAGAGAAACATCAGTTGGTAGTCCCTAGCATGTCCCCAACTGGGGACCTGGCCTGCAACCCAGGCATGTGCCCTGGTGGGAATTGAACCAGTGTCCTTTTGGTCTGCAGGCTGGCACTCAGTCCGCTGAGCCACACCAGCCGGGGAAGCAGCAAATGTTTTATGACCAGTCTACCAGGATGGGCTCATATTTAGGTGCAGAGTTAATTTCAGCAGATTGTTTTTTCATTTAAAAATTTGCTGTGTGTTGAAACCTTTTGCAATCCATGGAACACTGTCAGCTTTGAAATATTGGTATTTCTAAAGCCAGTTTAGATGAAATTATATTTTAATAAGTTAGTAAGATAGCGTATTTGTCTTCTTCTGATTGGAGTTTTCGATGCCATTAAAAGCAGCCAGAAGCTTGAATGAGTATCTGGCTGACAAAACTGAGCTATGTGTTTTGCACACATTACCTTCCTGAAGACTGCCATCAGTGAGTCAGTTAATTAGTAAGGGCCGATGCCAAATGTGAACACTTCTTTAGTTGCATCAGAAGCCACCTTTGGATCTGGAATGTCACTTCTCTTTATTACACCTTTGTCATTTTCCCAGTGAAAAACAGACCTCTTTACAGAAAACCCACAGAATCTCTGTCAGGAGAGCCACACTAGGGAGGCTGAGGGCGTCCAGGGGACCAAACCGCATTCTCAAGCCAGCCGAGAGACTCCTGTGTTTCTCCCGTTCCGTTTTGCCTTTCAGCGCGTCGCTTGTTACAAATAACGGCTGTCTTGAAGAGGGTTTATTTCCTGGATTCAGCCTGGGAGCACAAATAATCCCTAAAACGTGTGAAGCTAGTGTGGGAATTCACACCGAAGCCAGAGTTCCTCTTTCTTGTCCCCTCATCTGGGCTGATTCTGAAGTTTGATAGACAGGCAGAAGGTTAGAAACAGATCACAGATTTATCCTTTTAGATTCAAAGTGGTGGGGTGTAGATTACTGTGGTATAAGTTAAAAAAAAAAACACAAAAACCACCAAACTCTTTTACTTTGAGAACTGAGCTCATAAGAGAGCAGAACAGTCCAGTGGTCCATTGTCTGACCAGGTGCTTTTTATTTGTTGTCCCCAGTTCATCTGCCTCTGAAGCAGCTTTAACTGAGATGCTTCCGTCCCCACCCCCTCCAACCCCAGCGTGTCAGGAAAGGGAGAATAACTGTAGAACATCAAGCATACACAATTTATTGGAAAGACCCAAATTGCCTTGTCCCCGGGGGGCAGTGTGTATAGCTAGCCCCCGAACCACGGGTTTCATTTCTGGCAAGAGGATGGCACGTGTACTGCAGGGGAGACAGAATGGAGTGAATGATGTCAGTGGGGTGCTTCCCCAGAGATCTGCCCACGTCCGAGAGGAGGGAGGAGTGTTGTACCCGGTTTATCATCCAAATTTGTTGTCCCCTCGGAAGCAGAGCTCCATCTATCCCAGGGTGACTGGAGACACTCTGTGTCCTTGTGTCTGGCTGGCGAGACCTGGGAACAGTTAGCATTCGAGATTGTTCAAGGTTGAGATGACAGTTAAGGTAGATGGATGAAGTGAAATGTGTCTCCGTTTTTCATTATCGGGTAGGGCTAGCAGTATGGCTAAGGCGGTATTAATTAAGGTACTGTGTGCATCCTTTCAAATGTTCTCACTTGAGATTTTTGAATATATGAGACAGTAAGAGCTGTTGCTTTCATTCTGATTTGGGAGTAGCATTGTGTGTGGGAATGTCAACTGGGAAAAATTACTTGGGAAGATAGCAGGGCCTCGAGAGCACTTGGGGGAGAGGTGACACCTGCATTATTTGTCATCAGACCATTATACACCAAACAGCCAAGGTGCTGACTCCAAATCAGCTACTTAGTTTTCTGAAGGGACAGAATACCACTCTGTCAGCTGCCAAAGAAGGCAGGAAAAGCTAAAATCTGAAAATAAATTTATTCTCAAATTAAGTTGTCTTCAAAACAACCTTGCATGAGCTTAACACTGTAAACAAAGCATGAGGCTTCTCCTCTGCAAAGCTCCACAGAGACTGACCTTAGTGTTCAGCCACCTGACTATAACATCCCGGAATACACAGAGCTGTAGCTTCCCAGACAGATTAAATTTAAATGCAAAAAACATTAATGAAGCATTAACGTATGTAAATCATGGTGTGATTCATAGTAATACAACTGCTTCTGCCGTGAAGTGTTTCAGAAGTCACAGCTTTCCCAATCATCCCTTTGTGTCTGTTTTGTTGCCTTGCTTCCTGATGCTAAACATCATACCATTTTTTAAAATATCAAGTGCTGAAAGCATTCCTAAGGAAAAGTGTTCTCTAAGGTAAACAGAATCCAGATCACTTAGGGCTTATTGATTTTATGATCAGTACTTACAGTGCTGCCAAAAGCAGATAGGTTTCCAATACATATCTGAACCCTAAGAGGTCTTTTCCACCTCAGTCCATCTTCAGGAGCAGTGGGGAACTGGCTTTGCAGGCCATTACTAATGAAAACTCAAGTGGTCATTAGGGTCGCTCATCTGTGAAACATTGGCCTAAATTAATATAAAATATCTTTATTTAACTCTAGTGAAAGAGAAGTCAGAGTGATTATCAGAGGATCACAAGGGAACTTAAGACATTTAAAAGATTTGCATCTCATCTCCATTGCTGGTTGTTTTTTTTTTTTTTTTGTACCTGTAATATTTGGTTGGAGTTTGCTTCTTTTCCAGGATGAGACTGATGTTAAAAGTGCTTTGATGATATCACCATTTTTATGCCTCACAACAAGTATCAGAATGGTAAATGAATCCACCACCTGGCAGGCATTGTTCTGGTATTATGCAACAAAATCTCTGTAATGAGAATATAAAATAAGTTGAGAGTGCAATAAAACTTGTTAATTCAGGGAATTCCATTATTGGGATCTTGAGATTACTTGATTTGGGCTTACCTGGAACTTATCTTTAATGTCTACTTAAAATGAGAAGCATGTAATGCACTGTTTGAGAGTTTTTACTTCGTGAATGGTATATGAATAGGTGGAAAGAGACACTCCTCAAAGGGAGAGACACCCACCACCTCTAGAGTTGTTGCTGGGTTTCAGGAGAGAATCTGCAATGAGAAAGGGTATCTCGAGGCAGAAGAGCAGGAAGCAGAATGTGCGGGAGGATTTCAGAAGGAATGTGTTGATATATGCATGTTTTGTGGGAAAGCAGCACGGTGTAGTTGGGAGAATGTTAGGAGGGAATTGAGGAGACTGGACTGTATGTGGTAAACTGGGGGGAATCCAAGTGTGAGGTGTCACTATTAGGGAAATTAATACTCCAAAGAAGATGCGAAGTACAAGAGGAAAAGTATTTATGTAATCAAATTGATCATGTCCCGTCAAAGAAATAAAGCTTTAGTGATGTATAACAGTTTTTTTCTTAAATATCTTCAGATTTTTGTTGTTGTTGTTAAATGATTGATTTGAATTGAAATGTCCAATTTTGCCCTTAATAGGGCCGGTGGGAAAGTCAACAGGATGTATCGCAGATCGTGGTTTCCAGAGGAGCAGCTCCAGTCGCCCCAGCCCTCCCTGGTGGTCCCCAAAGTAACCATTCTCCTGACCCAGGTAAGTTTCATTCTGACTTGTCAGTCACTGTCATGAAATTTGAACAGCTTTCAGAAATAGTTTAAATCAGGCTGTCCTATCAGGTAAGCACCATCCTACCAGTTCCTGTCCATCCGGGATTTCCCCTTTGTCTCTACAGGTTAAATTACATTGAGTTTTGAAAGTCGAACTTGGCTTGCACTCCTGTGATAGATGCCCCTTGATCGTGACGTGTTCTCCCTTATACCTGCGTTTCCTTGTGCTAGCGTTTTAAGGATTTTTGTGTATTTATCTACAGCGAATATCTGTTGGTACTTCTCTCATAATAATAATGTCTTTGATGGCGTTAGTGTCCTGACCCTGTTGGCCTCATAAAGCAACTTGGGAGACATTTTCTTATTTATTTTCCTGGAAGTTTTTGTAAGTATGGTGTTACTCCTTCCCTTAATGTTGGATAGGACTCACTAAGGATGTTCTCTGGGCCTGAAATTTTCTGTGGGAAGATTTGAAATTATGGTTTCACTTTCCTTAATACAGAGTTGCTTGCTTTTTGTCATTTCCTCTGAGTCCATTTTCATAAGTAGCATTTTTCAAGGATTTTCCTGTTTCATCTAAATTATTAAATTTGTTAATAAATGTTTCAATGTTCCCTTATTGCCCCTTTAATATTTATAAGATCTATGATTTTTTTATTCT
The DNA here is from genome assembly GCA_004027735.1 of Carollia perspicillata. Lineage (NCBI taxonomy): Eukaryota > Metazoa > Chordata > Mammalia > Chiroptera > Phyllostomidae > Carollia > Carollia perspicillata. The sequence continues at coordinate 7,675 of PVKM010017249.1, forward strand.
CCTATAGACAATTTTTGTTTTCTTTTCATTTTTCTTGAATACTTTGAGATAGGTTTATCAGTGTTCATGGTCTTCTCACAGAACTAAATTTTGGTTTTATTTTCTGTTTCACCGATTTCTGTTGTTTTTTCATTTCACGGATTTTGGCATGCTGTGCTTTTATTATCATTATATTCAAAATATTTTCTGATTTCCCTCTGATTTATTTTCTGAGCCATGGATTATTGAGCATGTTCATTTATTTTCACATATCGGGGGAGTCTTACTGGTTCCTCACTTAATATCATAACTAGAGAATAAACTCTTTAATATTTCAGCCATTTGAGGTTTTTTGAGACTGTCCTGGCTTGTGCACATTCTATTTATACTTGACAAGAACATCCCTTCTGTTTCAGGGCATCGTGTTCTGGACAGCAGTTAGGGCAAAGTGGTTGATAATCCCAAATCTCTGTCCTTATTGATTCTTTTTTTATTTGTTCTATCAGTCACTAAGCGAAGGCATCGAATCTCCAAATATGATTATGAAAATTGTCTGTTTTCGAATCACAGAAATAGAGATCATATGGAGGGTTGTCAGTGGGGAAGGGAGGGGGAGAGGGGAGAATGGGGTAAAGGCACAGGGAATAAGCATAATTGATAGGAACAAAATAGACAGGGGGAGGTTAAGAGCGGTATAGGAAATGGAGAAGCCAAAGAACTTACATGCATGACCCATGGGCATGAACTAAGGGGATGGACTACTGGAGGGAAGGGGATACCAGGTAGAAGGGGCAGAGGGAGAAAAAGTGGGAAAACTGGAATAAAATATACTTTTAAAAAATTGTCTGTTTTTCCCTTTAATTATATCAGTTTTTGCATCGTCCACTCAGAAACTCTGTTATTAGGTATATACTCATTAAGGATTGTTATTTTTTCTCTGAAGAAGCAGCATTTCTCATTATGAAATGTCCCTGTAGATCTCTGGTAATAGACACTTTGAAGTATGTCTTGCTTGGTGCTAATACAGCCACGTCAGCTTTCCCCTGCTTGTTGTTTGCATGGGTGTATCCTTTTCTCAGTTTTTAAAATTTTAGCCTATATTTGTCTGTAAATTAAAAGTGATTGTTTGTAGAGAGTATATTAGTTAGGACTGACATATTATTTTAGATATGCTCTGACAATTTTTGCCTTTTAATTATTTTACGTGTTTAGTTATTTTACATCTAACATTATTATTATATGTGCCATGTTGCTATTGGTTTCTATTTAGCCTATTTTTTTTCACTGTGACTTCCTTTTTGCCTTCTTTTTAATTGAAAAATGTTTTAGACAATCACATATTCTAACCACTAACGTGTACATCTGAAACTAATACAGAATAATATTGAATGTAAACTGTACTTAAAAAATAAAAAAGAAAGAAAGAAACCGAATGGAGAAGGATGGAGCTTTGTACAGGTCCTCATAGCTATAAATAAAATAGTTATTCCTAGGAAAAGAAAAGAAAAATATTTTTTAGTGTTTGATTTTACTTCCACTTTTGGCTTTTGGGTATTCCTATATTTGTTTATTCACTTATAAGGATACAGTGTTTTATCATTTATGAGTTGGATTAGATTTTCCTAAAAATTTAGTTTTATCCACTCAGGGGAAAGAAATCTCCTGTCATAGGCAATTATCTGCACATTTGATCCCAGCCTTTAGTAGTTAAGAGCAGGTAAGAAGGCGGTTGGTTCAGGACCTCTGTTCCTCCCTTGTAAAAACAACGTAAACACTACTCTTTTCCTCAGAGATCAGTTTCATCATTTTCATGCAGGAAATAGCATGGAACTCTAAAGTTGAATAAGACATAGTCCCTGACTTTGAAAAGTTTAAAGTCTAGATGGTGGAGTGGTGCACGTGTGTGTTGTCAGTTATGTGATTTAAAAATGAAAAACCCATTTGATCCCAGGGCAGAAGTTAGTGCTTGCACTAGTTAGTGACAAGGACTGGGGCTGGAGTACCCTCTGCAGACTACCAAGGACACTAGACGTTAGAACGTTTTAGAAGTTACCCCAGTTGCTCCTCCTCATTTGGAAAAGGAAACCCCAACATGTCTGAGGGTAACTACTGAGTTTTTAATACTGATTTTTAGAAGATAACCTTTTTTGATTTATGTTGTTAGATTTGCTTACAAATGATACTTGTCGAGTTTACAATAAAGAAAATGTCTGTGTAATTGTTTTTGCCTTATCTCTTTTCCTTCTCATATTTTTGACAGGACTTAGTAGCCTAGCGGCCTCCTACTTGAGTCCAGTAAAATCCTTGGTGCCGCAGATGCCAAAGCTACTGAAGTCTCTCTTCCCCGTTCGCGACGAGAAGAGGGGCAAACAGTCGTCTCCCCGTGCACATCAGGTGAAGCTCCGCGAAAGCAGCAGCGACCCTTTTCTGCAGTCGGGTGCCGGCAGTGGGGGGCTCCGGTTGCGCTGGAGCTGCAGGGAGAGTGGTGGCAGCAGTGAGGGGCGTTAGGACTGGGCTTTCAGACCTGGTAAAAGCCTGCGATAATTTCTCTTCCACTCTCTTCAGAGATAACAGAGCTGTTTAAACGTATTGACGCTCTCAATCCTTTTTGCTTTTAAAAAATGCCAAGTACACTACTAATGTGATTTATGGTAATATCACTTAGAGCAACAATAGTAAAATTTATGAAGTGCACTTAGTGTTGCTTGTGTATTGCCAAACAGAAAATGTAATTCTATTTTTAATTCTTGATTTCATTTCTTATTTCAAACAATTTCATATCATTACTGTCCTTGCCACTCAACCTCTCTTTCCTCTACCTGCTTACCTGTTCTTTCACTTACAATATTAAAAGTGATCATTTGTCTTATTTCCCCCTTTTCTGTAAAACCCAACTCAGCCTTGGGATAAGTTTTAGGGAAAATGTTAAAGGGCTTTCCAAATAATCAGGAAACTGTTTTTCAGAGATGGTGAATGGGAGCCTATTGGAAATGCAATTTCTAGACTTATATAGGTGTGTGTGAATTCAGCAGAAAATGATAAATGAGGATTTATTTATACTCATTCAAAAACACATACAGTGCAAGTTCAGCTGTTGAAATAGGTCTTTTGACATCAGCTCCTCCGCAGTCACTTAAGCATTCAAGTTACAGAAATGCAGCTGAGTCCTTGTCTGAGACCTTAACTGTTGGAAAGAATTTTCTGAGTTTATGAATGCAGATGCGGGGGTGACGGTGTTAGTTTTGTAAGGCTGCTGTGGGGATGTATCATTTTCCAGTCTCGTGTTATATGAGCATACACATACGTATCCGTGCACACATACTGGATGAACAAAGTAAACGTTGAGATTTTGGAAATGTTTACATTTAGGCATACAGCACATACTTGACAGATACCACAATGAATCCGTGACCAAGAGAGCGAAAAACAATAGCAAGTCTGACAATTGGTGGGGTTGGGGTAGGCGAAAATGGGTTTTCCAGGCGTTTGTTGTCACGGACTCTGTTCCGTTCTAAACTCCCACATCATTATTTTGTGAAGCGTGATTCATGGACTGTTCCAGAATTTCCATAGTAACTTGTTTTTAAAGATGTTATTTACTTTCAGAGAGAGAGGAAGGGAGGGAGAGAGAGAGGGAGAGAAACGTGGGTCCCGCACGCCCCCACTGGAGACCTGGCCCGCAACCCAGGCACCTGCCCTGGCTGAGAGTCAGACCCTGTGGTTCGCAGGCGGGCACTCAGTCCACTGAGCCCCACCAGCCAGGGCTCCATGGTAACTTTTTAAAAGAGGCAACTAAAAAAGTATATGTAGCCTGATCTCAGCCCATACCTCACCTGGGGCGCCTTATAATCTGCCTTTATCAGCAGCCAAGGTGATTCATATTCACTTTAAAGTTTGACAACTACCATTTTTGTATTGCTGTTTGGTGAAAACAGAGTTAATATACATGAAAGGAAATTGGAATGGCATTGGAAGTCATTGAATCAGTCTACTATAGTTATAATTATTTTTTAAACTACTTCAAAGTTTTTTTTCACTGAGTTTTTGGTGTAATAAGTCAGATCATCTGCTACAATAAATAATTATTTTTACCTTTTGACAATAGGTGATTGTTTCTTTTAAAAGAGCAATAATGTGTTAGAAACACATTAAGAACAATCTAGTGATTGGAGGATAACTGTGATTTGTGATGTCCAATTTAAGAGAGTTAATCCTGCACTGTTGTAGAATATCTTAGGGCAGCGTGACTCATTCAGCTCACTGCTCGAGCACGTATGAGCAGAGCTGTGGGGAAGTGGTCCTAAGTGTTTTATATTGTATAAATAGATGAAAAGATAAATACAAAACTGGACTTAACGAAGGTGCCCGGTAGTGGAGCTAAGATGTTCCAGCTGGTTTGCGAACCACCCGCTCCACTAAAGGGGCTTTTCTTAAACCAGGGAACTGCATCTTCTCTGCAGTGTCTCTGTCCCCGCCTGACGCGACCTTGCAGCAGCAACATTCTCGAGACACTTGCATGCCAAGGTTTTGTTCAGCGCCACGACGTGTGCCGGCTCTCCTGCTGACTGCTTGGTCCTTTCTGATCGCCTTTCCAGGTCCGTGTGTTCCGGCAAGCCTGCAGTAGGTGCCCCAGAGCTCTGTCCTGGGCCCTCTTTTTCTTTTTCTTTCTAAACCTAATTCTTTCCTTGGGTAATGTCATTCAGTTCCATCACTTTGACTGTTTGTACGCTGACAATGCTCACATTTCCTCCTCTAGCCCACACTTCACCCCTGTGCTCCGGCTTTGTGGATCTCCCTGGCCATTCAGCTTCTCTACTTACATATCAGGCGTTCACATTTCACAAGTCCAGACATTACTATTTGTTTCAGCTCACAAGTCTGCCGACTCCCAACACACAGAATACTTACTAAAAGACACAGCCATCTCAGTATGTAGTGCAAACATCCACCTAGTTGCTTACCTCTTACCAGTGGTGCATCCGTAAACATCGCATAGGTACGCTTCCAGTCGGTTCCTTCTGACCATGTCCATTTCCCATCCCTCACCCTGCCACTACCCTCTCTGGACTGTAGCATCTGCTACCACTTGGTCTGCCCTGCCACTCAGTTACAAAGTAGCCGGAGTGACCTTCCAAAGCCTTAGAGTTCATAGCTCGAAACCTTCCACTGTTTCTCACTGAAACCGAATAAAATCTAAATTCCTTACTCTGCTTGACAGCAACCTATATGATGTGGTCCCCGATATTTATTTACTCTTATTCCCTTTATTTGCCTCTTTGTTCACCATACTAAGCCATGTTTTGTTTGTTTGTTTGTTTTTAATCTCAGTAACATATGAAGCTCCTTTTGGTCTTAAGAGTTTTTCCTTCCACTTGGACTGTGTTTCCCCACGTCTTTACATGGCTTCTAGGTCTCTTTAGAGTGTGTCACTGCTGGAGTGGCCAAGAAAGGCTGCTCTGAGCAAGTGTCTTTGAGGTTGGAGTGGCCCTGGCAAACCAAACTAAACCAGCACCTCCTCCGCCCGCAGTGCACTGTGTTACCCCACTGTATGTGTTCCTTGAGAGTCACTGTCGTGTCTCTGTGTTCATGATCTCCCCGCTGGAATATAATCCTTGAGGGCAGGGGCATGTTGACAACAAAATGTATGTGAGTTAACCGACTGTGACCTATATACAGGTTGTAGTGGATAGTTAGCTTGTACCGAGTGTCATACAGTGGAGTGGACTGTGTTTACAGTTAGAGGTGAGAGTGTCACATCCGAGTGGGAATTGGAGATACAAGACATACTGATGAACTTTCTTTCCCAGACTGATGTGCAGTTCCACTGAAAAAACCACTCTTAAAACGGGGACACTGTGGCTTATCATTTTGGGTTTAGTTGATCAAAGATGTTTATGTTCGTCTCAGTTCATGACTATCTCTGCTAAAGCTCTAAGAGGAATAAATTATAGTTTTAAATGACAACATGAATATAGAGGCTCCATTACTTGGGCCACTGTAAATATGCTTTAAGTTCTTATACCCGAATGGTATTTTTTTATGCTTGGAAATGCAGTACTGTAGTGCCAGTGATTTTAAAAATAACAGCGAAAAGAACCGTGTGGTATTGACTACTTTAGTATTTCCCAATTTTTTTACTCTGATGGCACCCCTTTCACTTGAAAATTGGATTTGAAACCTAAAAGTTGAGGTTCTTACTTTTTTTGATAATCCAGCCCTCCCTCCTTGTGGGGCCACCAAGTCTTCTGGGGAAAACTTTGGCTTATTTCCAGTGAGTTTGTGCCTCAGAGTTTGTCTACTACCAGGAGTCCAAGGGAGCGGAGGAGGAGGTTCTGCGATCTCCTAGGCTCACTCCGGACTTCGCGGTTCTGGAGCAGTGGGCTCGGTCTCATAATAGTGCTTTATCACTCTTCAGTAGTCTTGGCAGGGCCTCGCTTAAAGCGGAAGAGACCACAAGTGATATAGTAGCCACTGTGCTGGAAAATAGTGCAACTGCTATCTTCCTCTTCTCAGTAATGTGCTTCTTCCAAAGTAGCATATGATTGCACATGCTCTCTTTCTTTAAAGGCAAGCGTTATTATTGAGCCCTGGCCGGGTAGTTCAGTTAGTGGCTAAAATGTGTAGATTTTAGAGTAACATCAAGACAGAACCCAGGAAAACAGAAATCAGTGCCTATACCTAAAAATAGAAATTAGAATCTGGATCAATTTTATAGTATAGAAAGGGATAAATACTGATATTAACATTGCATGAGATAATAAGTAAGACAATAAAATAACATTGTTTAAGATTTATAATGTGAAACAATGCACACAAACCCCGCAAAGCCTCACAATGGTTTCAGCATCAACAAAGACATCATGTGGTAACCAAACAGATGGCGTTCGATGGCACATTCTTATTTCTGCCCTACCCCTAACTTTCTCTTTCCATCAAGTTTCAAACCATTTCTCTCTCCATTTCCCACCTAACTATGGTGACAGCCATTCAAACTTCCTTTTCCTGCTTCTGTCCAAGTTTAGTTTGGAGCCTTAAAACTCCTCTGAAACAGTAACAATCCTGGAAAACAGCAACTCACCTAAATAAACACCACCTGTGGGTTCTCCCTGGCATAATTGACCACACTTAGATTACTGCACTTGGTTCTGGGTATGTTACTAATAGAAATACATTGACCCATTGGAGTGATTTCAGAGAATAACGTCAGAAATGATTTATGAGGGAAAATTAAAGGAGTTATTTATAGTTGGACCAAACAGTGACTGAGAGAGCCGACTGTGGAAGCATTCACGGCAGAGCAGCGCCGAAGGCGGGGAAGAGCCGTGCGAGGCTGGCTCCTGGGGCAGAGGCATGAAAGACACAGGATGACAGAAATGAAACGAATGAAGGGACTGGTCCCAGCTGTGAATAAACACAATGACTTATAGGTAGATGGCAGGGTACTCTCTTTAAAAAAACCATGGGATTTCTGTCACTTCTATTTTTAAAAAATAAGATTTCGAGCATATAAAAATAGTCCAGTTAGAACCAAGGAGTAGAGTAGGTCCTGTTCCACTCATTCCTCATATTTTTCTTGTTAGCTTAGGCGGAAGAGATGCAGAAGTTGTATAATGAAGGAATGATTATTATCAAAAATGTACTTTTAATCAGAGTGTCCTTGACATTTTCAAACAAGAATGTTCAGTTCCCTCCTTCATGCAAAGATACAAGCACAGTGAAACTCTAATGAAAAGATTAATGTTTATTAACTTGTTCTTTGGAATCAGCAGGTTCTCAGATCAAGATGCTACAATTTGGGAGCATTATATTTCAGTATTTGAAAAGACTCATGGATTTTTTCTTGTAAGGTAGGAGTTAACAGTTTATTCAGTAGATTTAGAAACAAAGATTCTAATATTTCACAAAATCTTTTGGTTTGACCATATTCATAAAGACTTATGTTTCTCATTTTTATGGAGATTTGTTTTCGTTTGTAATCAATTTCTGTCTGAGTCCCAGAAACACAAAGACACTGCACTGGAGGAGGTGACAGCTGACAAAATTGCTGTCTTTGACCTTCTGATGCAAGTTTAGTAACTAATCTGGAAAATAATGAACTGCAATTAATGAAATCTGTACTCGTATTCAAGTGTGTTTCTCAGACAGCACATACAATAATTGAAAGAACTTCCTGCTCTCTAATTAGTTAGATTGAATTAATTTGGTGTAATAGCTTTCTTCATGTATCTAGGAGTTCGTGTTCAGATGAAGCTATTTATGTAACTCAAACTTAGGGACTCCAAGTGGCCTATTTGGTTCATCTGGGGAATTAAAGAGTTAATGCTGAGATTCAACATCCACCATCAAAAGCACAGTCACATTTCTGGCCTATCTTTGGTCCACTGTCTGCCCCTTTCCAGTGTCCTGCGCTTTGCCTAAGATGGCCTTGTCAGCCACAGGGAGTTTGCTCCAGAGTCCCACAGCTTCCGGGGCGGGAGATGGACGAGCCTCGAGGAGGGAGAGCAGCACCCTGCCCATCTGTGGTGCTCATTGAAAGGATGCTTGTCTGGTTATTTCATCTTTCACATCAGTGGTCCATCCACATAGAAAATGGGAAAAAACAAAACAGTTACTGGTCCTTGCCTTGTGCATGAAAATGCCTTTTGAGACTGCTCATGTTGTGCTCCCTTGATGAAGGGAACCACGTAAATGCTTATCCCTGTGTCTTGATTAAGGGTTCATCATCCTAACTACCTAAAACTAGAAAAAGAATCTAGCCTTGTTTCTAGCCTTTGGTTTTCCTTAATTATTCAGGTTCTTAAACAAATAGTCCATATGTGCAAATTTCGTAATTTGGTGCCACCTGTAATAAGTATACCTGGTTATGGTACTCTGGAGAGACCGTGCTTCAGGTAACGGGGGCGTGTGATAGGGCTTTTTTTTACAAGCACAGGTGTCTTGTAAAATCTGAGGCAAGTGATTTCCATCCAGCTGCTCCCGGGAGGAATTCTTAGGCTCTTGTTCTACTGATAGAAGACACTTGTCTCTGTTTCAGTTTTCCAGAATCGTATTTTGCTGTCTTTGCCCCAGAAAAGTATGGATACTGCATTGATATATTCAGAGGCTCGGAGCTGACCAAGTTGTTTTCAGAATCAGAGTTAGTAGCTGGTCTGAAGAATAATGAAAAGAAGATAGTTTCTGAAGCTGCTTGTAGTCATTTTTTCAGAAATTGGCATCGTATGGCTTTTGTACAATTCTGTAGACCAGGGATCGGCAAGCTTTTCTGTAAAGGTCCAGGTAGTATTTTAGGCTTTGCAGGCCATACAGTCTCTGTCAGTACTAGCCACAGACAGTACTAAACAAATCAGTCTGGTTGTGTTCCAGTAAAACTTCATTTATAATGCTGAAATTTGAATTAATGTAATTTTTATATGTCACAAAGTATTCTTTTATTTCAACAATTTAAAAATATAAAAACTATGTTTAACCGAATAACCAAGATTCCAGCCAAGATGGAGGTATAGGTAGAAACCATTCGCTTCCTCGCACAACCAAAAGGAGAATTACGGCCAATTTAAAATCCATAAACAACCAGAAGTGCCAGAAAATCAAACTGCATGGAACTCAGACAACAAAGGAATTAAAGAAACAGTTAACCAGACTATTAAGATGGGCAGACAGACAGAACTGGTGGCAAGGCAGTGGACCAAGTGGGCGGGGCTGGCTGAACGGAAACTGAGACTCAGAGCTGACCGTGAACTACAGCAGTTGCTGTGGTGGGAGAAACTCCAATCTCACATGAGGGTTCATTGGAAAGTGGGGCTAGAGCCCAGCAATCAAGCCGCATTGCTCCCTCTCTGGCCCCTCCCCCACAGGCAGCGCTGCAGCACAGCAGGGAGGGCCGCCCCGCCCGGGTGAGTACTTAAGACCCCCTCTCCCTGATAACTTAACAGGTGCACTGAGACAAAGAAATAGGGCCCAGACGAAAGAACAGAGCAAAACTCCAGAAAGAGAGCTATGCAGCAAGGAGAAAATGCCAGCCTATCTGATGGACAGTTCAAAGCCCTGGTAATCAAAATGCTCATAGAACTGATTGAGCTTGGTTGCAAATGAAAGAACAAATGAAGGATACCCGAAGTGAAATAAAGCAAAATATTTCAGGGAACCAACAGTGACAGGAAGGAAACCAGGACTCAAATCAATGATTTGGAACAAAAGGAAGGCATAAACATTCAACCAGAACAGAATGAAGAAACAAGAATTCAAAAAAATGAAGAGAGGCTTGGGAACGTTTGGGACAACCTGAAATGTTCCAATATTCGAATTATGGGGTGCCAGAAGGAGAACAACAACAGCAAGAAACTGAAAACTTATCTGAACAAATAATGAAGGAAAACTTCCCCAGTCTGGCAAAGGAAATAGATTTCCAAGACGTCCAGGAAGCCCAGAGAGTCCCAAAGAAGTTGGACCCAAAGAGGAACACACCAAGGCACATCATCATCAAGTTACTCAAGATTAAAGACAAAGAGAGAATCTTAAAAGCAGCCAGAGGAAAGGAGAGAGTTACCTACAAAGGAGTTCCCATAAGACTCTCAGCTGCTTTCTCAAAAGAAACCTTACAGGCAAGAAGAGGCTGGAAGGAAATATTCAAAGTCATGAAAGGCAAGGACCTACATCCAAGATGACTCTGTCCAGCAAAGCTTTCATTTAGAATGGAAGGGCAGATAAAGTTCTTCCCAGATAAGGTCAAGTTAAAGGAGTTCATCATCACCAAGCCCTTATTATATGAAATGTTAAAGGGACTTATCTAAGAAATTGAAGAAGATAAAAAATGATGAACAGTAAAATGACAACAAACTCATAACTATCAACAAATGAATTTAAAATAAAAAACAAAAACTAAGCAAACAGCTAGAACAGGAACAGAATCAGAGACATGGACATCACATGGAGGGCTTTCAGTGGGGAAGGGAAGGGGAGGGGGGAACATAAAAGGAATAGGAAGCATAATTGGTCAGCATAAAATGGGCGGGGAGAGGTAAAAAATGGTATAGGAAACAGAATTCAAAGAACTTTTATGTACAACCCATGGACATGAACCAGGGGGTGGCATGCAGGAGGCTTGGGGTTGCAGGGCTGAGGGGGCATAAAGGGGGGAAAATTGGGAAAACTAATAGCATTATCAATAAAGTAAACTTTTAAAAAAAAAACAAAAAATCATTTTTAGGTAATACAGCGTGCTGAGGTGGTGACAGTCTAGATTTAGACCCCATTTTTAAGTTTTTAGATTAACAAATATTCTATTTTAAGTAAGCATCCTTCATCCTTCATGAACATTTGAAAAAATGAATAACCATTATTTTGGATGAAGTAAATATCACATTCTCTTTTTTTAAATATAAATATTTAAATAAATTCTAATGATTATCATGTAGAAGTCTACAAAGTAGACTAGGCCTTGGCCAGTGTGGCTCAGTAGGTTGAGTGATGGCCTGTGAACCAAAGGGTCACGGGTCAAGTCAGTCAGGGCCACGTGCCTGGGCTCCAGGCCAGGTCCCCAGCAGCGGGTGTGCAAAGGCAACCCACATTGATGTTTTCTTCTCCTTCTCCCTCCTTTCCCCTCTCTCTAAAAATAAATAAATCTTTAGGGGAAAAAAAGTAAACTAGCTAAATTCTAAAAATAAGAAACGGTATCTTTTTCTGACAACTCCAGAAATGTTAGTACTTAAATTTTTCTCTATGCAAATCCTTTAATAACTTGAATCAATACATATATTATATGGTGAAATAAAAAGTCGATTTGGGTGGTCTCATTCACTTGTGTACACTGATGAAATAGTTTACTTGTTGACTGGAGAAGTGGGTCTCGTAGTTCTTTTGTGTAATTAACCTTGAATAGCATTGCCAGGTGTTGGACCCTGAGGACCTGTGTCTGAGGGGCGTAGGCCCTGTGCTCGGTTTGCTCCCACTGTGTGCCCAGCTCCTGGCACTACCTTTGGAATGTAGTGGGCGCTCGGAACATGTTGGAGAACAGGTAAATTAATAATACCTAAGGTTCCGTGTTCGAAAATAAATGGAATTAATGTTGTGTCCTGAATGGCTTTGGGACAGCTAAACACAAGTAGAAACTTGAACGTTTTTTATATCAAAAGGAATTGTTGATCGTGTAAAATGTGTTTATAGTAGGCCCACCCAGAACTGTCTTGGAAGACAGCACACAGTGTCCTAGTGAGGAGAACCGCGGTGCTTGGCAGAGGGCTGGCTGCTCACCGAGCGCCAGGGCTGCCACACGATTGGCTCAGAGCAGTGCAGAGGTAGGCCCGTGGGGGCTGACGGGAACAGCATGGACACCACTGGCGTCATTTTAAATTTTCTAGCAGCTTCATTTCAAAAAGTAAAAAGAAACAGGTCATACTAATTCAATAATATAACTTACTTAACCCAGTACATTCATAATATGGCCATTTCTTCCTGTAATCAGCACTGAAGCGCTTAATGAGACGTTCCCATCTTTTCTTCCGTGCAGTCCTCGAGATCAGGTGTGTGTTTTACATTTCTAGCACATCTTAATTCAGACACTAAATTTTTGTCGGAAATACTTCATCTGCATTTAGAGTTCATAAGGCTGAAAAAAAATAGATCTGCATGCCAAAGCTGTTCCAAACATAAAGGCACTTTAATTTTAAAATTTACATATTATCAATTAAAATTAAGTAAAATAAGGACTTCACTTCCTCGGTCACCCTGGCTGCATCTCAAGGCTCAATAGCTACTCATGGCTGGTGGCCGCTATGTCGAATGGGCAGAGTCGGAGGGAGGTGTGAGGTCGGGAGTCAGGCGTGCAGGTGAACGAGGCTCAGGTGGCCGGGCGTCTTGTCCAAGGTGCAGAGACCGGTGAGCTGGCACAACTGAGGTTCATATTCAAGAAGCACAATTAATGCACAGTTGTGATCTTGAGAGGTTTTTCCTGGGTTTGATTAAAAATTGCAAGCGGTTATTGAACAAATCTGTAAAGGATGTGAAGGCGGGACCCGCACACCTTGAGAATAGAATGAGTAGCCCCTGTCTGCATTCCCTTGCTTGCCCATTTCCTTTCTGAAAAAATTGCCTGTGGGCAGTGGGGGATCACTGACAGCTTTAAAGCAGGGGAGTGACACGGTCTGGTGTGTGTTTGGGAAGGTTTCTCTGGCTGCAATTCCAAGGGTGGATTTGAGAAAGATAAAACTGGAAGACTCTATCCTAAAGTGGTGTAAAAACCTCAGGAGGAATGATAATGTTGGTCAGAAAAATGAAGTCACCTCTCCGTGCTGGACACGTCAATACTTGAATGTCACCAGTTGGAAGGGACACGTGGCAGGTAGGGTAACAGTGTCTGGCGGGGACCAGCTGGTGGCCACCAGACCCTTGCTGGGCGGCCATGCCTAGAGAATTCTCGTGGACCTGGACTGGATTGCCACCTCCCAGAGGGGTCAGATCTACACAAACAAAGACTGATGGATCAATTCAAGTACGGTTGTTCATTTAAAATAAGAAATACAATTGCCTGATGGACAAAAGTGCTGGTGTCAGCGCTGCAAACACACTCTTATCCAGCTCACCCTGGAAAGCAGGGCGTACATCCGAAGGCCGCCCTGTGGGTGTGGGGAGCTGGCTGGGATGGGAGAACCCCTCACGGAGGCCTCAGGCACCGGGGCTGGGAGCGCCCTCTCTGGACCAGAGCAGGGAGGGCTCTTACCTGCCCTCCTGCCTGGACTCTCCAGTTCCCGAGCTTCCAGCCCCACCCGCTGCCTCCGATTAACGTAACCTGTAAAACATATGCTTATATTGATTAGGTATTGTAAGTGTTGATTTTTAGGTAATTGCACTTGTCTGATTTTATTTATTATTTTATCAGAACATACTAGAAGATTAAGAAGCACTTTGTTTTTACGTACTGCCCCTGCTTGGTTTCGTTTATTATCTTTTTCTCAGTTTGTTTTCAACATGAAAATCAGATTATTTGTAGCAAAAGTAAATCTTACATCTCTTGGATTTAAATGATTGGTTAGAGTTTAAAAAAATGTAGGGAATCATATTAACTTAGGAACCATTAGAAAACGACATTTAAGAATTTATCAAATTCAGGCTAAGGGGTGATTATTAGGAAAGGTTCAAAGTGACTATTTTTGGCTTCAGTTGATAGTTCTTCTCCCCTCTATCTACACCTGTGCCCAAATTTCAGAACATCTATTTGTTTTCAAATTCTTTGTAACCATATAGATCGGCCTTTTTCATGTCACTTAAGTAATTGATTCGTTCACTTATCTGAGTATCCATTCAATAAGTTACTGTTTTATCTGCGGAAAGAGATAAATGAGACATAATCCTGCCCTTCAGAGAGCTTGGTTGCCTTAGAGATGCACAAACATAAATGGGATGATGTTATAGATGCCGTGGTATGTGAATGTCTGGGGTTGGCACCCCGAAGGCTCTGTGCATTTCTGTCTACAGTTTCAGGAGGAGTAGGTCGTGCTTGAGCTGAGACTTGAAAACAAGTGGGCCTTCCCCCGGGGAGAACACGACTCCCCTGGGCAGGAACAGCGAGAGTGAGGCTGTGGCAAAGCCGTGTATTTGGGGGTTCAGAGTGGGCGGGCACAAGCCAGGACAGGCTGCAACCTCCCAGAGAAGTGAGGGTCTTTTGTGCCAGGCCAAGGCAGTCAAACTTTGTTCTAGACAAAGGGGTCTCCAAAATAGCTTTCGTGCCTAGTTATGAAATCCTGAGCTAATAATCTGCCCTATTTTCATTCGTGTGGCCTCCGAAAGCCAGAGTTAGAAAATGAGGGGATCTGGTCCAAGAGAAGTGATCTCCATCTTTCCCCTGAAGTACTTCTAAGCAACTCTCTCACCGGTAGCCTGCTCACCGTTCAGTTGTAGCAGCGCCCAGTGGGCAGTGTGATGGCAGCGCCAGCCGGACCCGAAGAACGCGGTCCTTTCCCATCTCCCGCACCGACTCACTGGGCGCCCGACTGCATTTAACCACTAGGTCACTATCGCTGAGCCTTGGCGCGAAATGTAGATAATTATACTTATATTCACTGGCCTCGTGGGACTTCTCCTTAATATTTATAGCTGCAAAATACTTTGCAGTCATTTTTATTAATAGTTACCAGATGTGTCATAAGGATTAATGAGTTTATGATCTGAAGTGTTTTGAGCTCCTGAAATAGGAGGCAGCCACCCGCATGGGGGATATGGAAAAGAGCACTGAACTGCAGACAGTACACATTTGGAAATTTGAGCTGTTATGTGTGAAGGACAAACGGTGCACTTAAAATTTCAGTATACTTCGTAGGTATTTTTGGGACCCTTAATAAGGTTGCTGGATTCATCACAGGCCATTGCCAAAAATAGAAGTAAGTAACCCCACCCCTCCACACACAGGCATACGCCCACCCCGATGTTATTTCTGCTAATTCCACTGTTGCTGACTCCTCGTGCATCGTCTCTGACTGTTTCCCCACCTATAGCCCGTTGTTCTCGAGTATTCATCTGTCTCCCTTAGATATCTAAATTTGTATTTCTATTTTCTTTTCCTTACTATCCAAATTCAGGCTCCTATTAGCTCTCCATCGAGCCATTAAAGCAACTTCTTAGTTATTTCGCCCCATTTCATATCTCCCCTATTTAAGGATTAACCTTCTGTAGACACAGCTCTTATTACCGCTTCCTGCGGAACCTTCCTTGCCTGTGAAAACCAGCTGCAGGCTCACAAGGCCTCTTTCCCTCTGCCCAGGGCTGGCCAGTCTAGATCCTTCTCTCCTCCCCAAGACCTCTGGATGCCTGAGTAGCTCTTCCCAGGGCAGAGATGTGAGTAGGAGGACACATCAGACACAAAGGGGCTCTTTGGCCATCCCAACTCGGCCCTGGGCCTTCATCAGAATAAAATCACGGTCGTGAAGGTGTTCTAGGCCTGGGCCTCTCATGTTCTCTTCCTCCTCAAATCGTCTCTGCTTTTGAAATGTTCATTCTGACGTCTGCCCTATTTCTTGACATTTTAGTTTTTTATGTACGTGTCCTTCCCACAGACTAGATCGCCAGTCTGTTGAGAACAAAGCCTGTGTCTTTGTGTTCTTCACAGTGCCTGTTGTCACTGTGAGGCCTGACAGGTCTTTGTTGAACTGGGCTTTTACACTGACTCACAGTCTCGGTTACCAGTGCTGTGGACACATTTGAAAGGTACACAGGAGAAAGTGTCCTGTGGTGAATCTCTGTGCACTTGTCACGTAGCTTCGAGAAAAATCAGCGCGTGGCCAATTCTCTATGTCTGTACGTTCAGTCTCGTCAGCACCTACATTTCAAACACTCCCTGTTGGAGAAGTGGCTACCTGTGGCCCTGTTGTCCAGAGCTGGCGGCCACCGTTGCCCAGTGCCCTTGGAGGCAGGCACACAACGCTGTTGGTGTGGGACTGGGAGGCCAGAGCGCTGCCATTGCACTCGGACCTGATCGGATCTTGTTTTCGACGTGGTTTTCACATGTGTTCGATCATCCTCTTTTTCCTGGTTCACACTTTATGGTGTGAGTCGGGTGGCATCTGTGTGGAACCTGTCGCCTCAATGAGAAGTGGCCGTGGGTTGAGAGGGAGTGCCGGTGACAGGAAGTCTGTGAGGGGTGGACACGCGATGCCTGGCCTGGCGGCCTGGAGCCGTGGGGTCAGAGCAGCAGGAGTCCCCGAGGCCCCCTGGGTTCCTGTGCAGTGTCGCTGCCTGTCTGGTCCTTTAATTCATTTCCGCTAATATTTTTTAAGCATTTACTGGAATTTTCTAATTACTCTGAGTCATAAAGAAAAGTATAAATTATGCTTCTTTGCTTTATTTAGGAGGGTAGGAAGTATATCATCTTAGAAAAGGTTTCATCCTGGCTAGCTATAGTTCCATCCTTGGTAGGATTTTCATGTTTTATACTTTAAGGGGGAATGTTTCATCCCAATCCTGTCTGTTTAGGACCTAACTAAAGAATATAAGTACACTGGAGTTCAAACTTAAGAAACTTTTTTTCCTACTTTTACTAAAATATGTTCTGAGTGCCTCCCATTTGTGGGGAACTTCAACTAATATTCGGAAGAGAAGCATATAGGCGCAGCCCCTGCATTCAAGGACTGCGTGGCAGGGTGGAGGCTGCTCGTTTGGAAATAATTCCCTTGTCAAGTTGCTGGTGGAGTGGGGACACGAGAGCTCGTGTAGAGACAGACTGGGAGGTGTCGTGAGCGAGGGAAGGGGCCACGTGTCCTGAGAGTCCAGGGGAGAGACTCTTTCCTGGTCAAGGAGCTGAGGGACTGGCTGGAGTCCCTTGTATATGCTCTTGCTGCCACCATTATGGTGTCCTCCCTGTGTCCTCTTGGCCTCTCACACGGTCTTAAACATAACTCTGATCCTAGCCCTTCCTGGCCCTCACCCCCACCCCCCTGGAACTCCCCAGGGTTTGCAGGGTGCTCTAGGTCCTTCCACCTGTTTAGCCTTGTCGCTTAGCGTCTCCTACTTAATTGCCTCTCCTGTGTGCCTCTTCTCAGATCTCATCACTGTCCCCTTATCTTCAGCAGAATGAATTTCTTCTAATACTTTGCTTTCAGAAGCAGCCCCAAGGCCTGATTGGTTATCATGGTTCCCACTGCAGACATGCAGTGACCTGTGCTGTGAACTCAGGTCCCTACCACCCTAGCTGAGCCGTGTTTTTAAAAGATTTTACTTATTTAATTTTAGAGAGAGGGGAAGAGAGGGGGAGAAACATCAGCGTGAGAGAGAAACATTGGTTGCTTGCCTCTCTCACTCACCCTGCGGGGGGACCTGGCTGGGAGTCGAACTGGCGACCCTTCACCCTGCAGAGCGACGCCCAACGCACTGAGCCACACTGCTCAGGGAGAGGCGTTGTTCTAGGTGGGCTCTTTTCCCTCCAGTTAAGAGTTTGGCCTGCCCCATAGTAAGCAAGACTTTGGCTGTCCAGTCTTAGTGTCTATAGGCTCAGCCCAGAAAGTGTCAACAACATAGGTGCCTCAGATGCCCAGAGACACCACTGGGAGGACCTGGCGTGCCCAGGACCAGAGGGGGGAAGTAGGAAGATCTGGAGTCCACATCTCTGAGCAGTTTAGATTGGTGACTGCCTGCTTTTCTTATGGACCCAACACATGCAGAGACCCTCATACTGCACGGAAAGCAGCTTCAACAGCCAAGTTTCTCTTTTGTGAGAGGGGACTAGGAGCAGTGCCAGTCCTGCCAGGATGGAGCCCTGAGAGCTGAGTGCCCGGAGGTCCCTACTCTCACATCGAAGCAGGGAGGTCTGGGAAGGGGAGAGAGGCAGAAGTGGTGGACTCTTGGTGCCTTTGAGATCATCATGTCCACTTCGATGTCCCACTGCCATTGTAAACTCAGCCACTACTAGATGAATTTCTGATTCCATCTCCTTCCTCTGAC
>PVKM010017250.1:0-26095 GCA_004027735.1 Carollia perspicillata
TCTGGATATGGGTGAAGAATGAGAGAGGAATGTTTGACTTCCAAACTTTTAGGTTGGGCAACTGGATAGATGAAGATGATTTACAGATGTTAAACAAGCTTGTGGAGGGAAGATTCAAGAAGGGGAGAGGGTATGCAGAAAGAAAGGGCAAATCTGGTGGTGACAGTGGTGGGTTTAGTAGTGTCCGTTGTGAACATGTGTTTGAGATGCTGTCCTGCAGCCATTCAAGGCTGGGCCGGTTCACATGAGTTTCTGGCAGCCAGAAGGAAATGTGCAGAGCAGTTGGGATGTCTGAGGTGCCTTTATTCTGGGGTAGGGCAATCCATGCACCCCAAGCTCCAAGTGGCACCACAGAAAGTCCCAAGTTCCTTATATACCAAGAGCACACAAAGCCTGCTGGGTGCTGACATAGACTATCACTGGTTATACAACAGACCTTGATTCTGTGCATGTGCCCTGTAGGCACAGTTACAGGGACACTGCTAAGTCCCTGTTCCCTGGATATCTGAGTGAGGGAGCCTGACTAACTCCATTTTCCCTATAGATGCTGCCTATGGGCCATTAAGAGAGGACATCAAGGAGGCGGTTGAGTACGTTAAGGCTAAGACATTCTGTAGAAACTTAATGTTGTGACCTGCAGTAGGTACAGCTGAGTTGTATGGCAGGCATGGTTCTCACCCTGCCCAACCTGAGAGCCTAGTGGATATTCTATAATCATGAGCTACAATCATGACAGATATAATCTATATAGAATATAGATTATATTCTATAATTATGAGCTCAGGGCAGAGGCCTAGGCTAGAGCTCTCAGCACATGGAGGGAGAGTGTGATAACAAGAGAATGAAATGCTTAGAGGTATCATTTACTGGGAGCTATACTCTATGCACATCATATCATTTAAGCTTAACAACATTTCTATGAAATGTGATTAAAACTTTACAGATGAGGAAAGTGAAGGACAGGGAGTTGAGACTCAGAACTCGCAAACTGGCCTTTGGGAGGAATTTTCTTCTAAGTGCTTCTTTGCTGCAGGAATTTAAAAATTGCACTCAATGTGGTCATACTATTGAGTTTGTTATTTTCTCCCATTCCCTGCTGTCTGATATCATGTGTGCTTGTTTGTAACCTTTCTGCTCCCTTCAGGCATTTGCGTTTGTGCTATGTAGCTTACCAGCTGCTGAGGTCACAATGTGAGAGGATGACTGACTTGTATTCGAACCAAAATTTGGAGACATCAGAGCCTGTGCTATTTGCTGCTATCCCATACTTCTGTGAATGGCAAGAGGTTTCAGGATTCTTTATCTTTTGATTACAGTTAATGTTTACTATTATTTTGGATTAGTTCAGTGGTTAGACCAATCATAGCCTTTATAAAGTGTTCTTTCACTATTTCCCCACCTGGCACCATACATAGTTATTACAATATCATTGACTACATTTTCTATTGTGCACTTTACACCCCCCTGATTATTTTGTAACCATCAATCTGCACTTCTCAATCTCTTCACCATTTTCACCAAGTCTCCCACCACTCCTCTGGAAACCATCAGTGTGTTCTCTGTATCTATGAGTCTGTTTCTCTTCTGTTTCATTTATATTGTACTTTAGATTCCATGTATAAGTGAAATCATATAGTATTCGTGGTTCTCTGACTGACTTACTTCACTTAGTGTAATGCTCTCTGTGTCCATCCATGCTGTCTCAAATGGTAAGATTCCATTTGTTTTTTGGCTAAGTAATATTCCATTGTGTAAATGTTCCAACAATTTTTTTAACTACCCATCTACTGATGGACACTTGGATTGCTTCCATTTCTTAGCTATTGTGAACAACACTTCAGACAGAGATATATTCTTTCTAATTAGTGTTTTGGGTTTCTTCAGATATATACATAGAAGTGGAACAGCTGGGTCATAAAATATTTTGATTTTTACTTTTTTGAGGAAACGCCATACTGTTTTCTATAATAGCTGAGATAGTCTGCATGAGCGTTCTTTTTTCCTCCACAATCTCAGTAACATTTGTTTTTTATTGATTTATTGATAGCCATTCTGACAGGTGTGAGGTGACATCTCATTGTGGTTTTTAATTTTCATTTATCTGATAATTAGTGACATTGGGCATCTTTTCACATGTCTATGGGTCATTTGTATGACCTCTTTGGAGAATTATCTACTCAGGTTCCCTGCCCATTATTTAATTGGATTATTTGTTTTCCTGGTGTTGAGTTGTATACGGTTCTTCCATATTTTGGATATTAAGCCCTTATCAGATGTATTGACGAATATATTTTCCTATTCAGTGTGTTGACTTCTCATGATGTTGATGGTTTCCTTTGCTGTGCAAAACTTTAGTTTGATGTAGTCCTCTTTGTTTATTTTTTCTTTTGTTTCCTTTGCCCAAGGAGATAGAAAAAGAACATTGCTGCAAGAAATGTCTGAGATTTTATTGCCTGTATTTTCCTCTAGAAATTTTCATAGTTTCAAGTTTAACATTTAAACTTTTAGTTCATTTTGAGTTTGCTCTTGTATATGGTAAAGGTAGTCTATATTCATTTTTTTTGCATGTATCTATCCAATTTTCCAAACACTATTTATTGAATAGACTATCTTTACCCTATTGTATGTTTTTGCTTCATTTGTCAAGTATGAATTTAGTATAAGGTATAGATTTATTTCTGGGCTCTCTATTCTGTTCCTTGAGCTATTAGTCTGCTTTTATGCCAGTACCATACTGTTTTAATTACCATTGCCTTGTAGTATAGTTTTCTATAGCTTGAGGTAGTATGATTCCTTCAACGTCATTTTTCTTTCTCAATATTGTTGTGGCTCTTCATGGTCTTCTGAGCTTCCATATACATTTTTGCTTATTTGTTATAGTTCTGTGTAATATGCCATTGGTAACTTGATAGGAAATGCATTGAATCTATAAATTGCTTTGGGTAGTATGGACATTTTAATTATGTTAATTTTTCCTTTTCATGAATGTAGCATATGCTTCCCCTTATTTGTATCTTCTTTATTTTCATTCTTCAGTATCTTACAACTTTCTCAGTATCTTATAAGATTCTTCAGTATTGTATAACATTAAACAGTTTATAGAGGTATTTTACATCCTTGGTTAAACTTATTCCTAGTCGTTATATTTTTGAAGCAATTTTAAATGAGACTGGTTTCTTAGTTTTCCTTTCTGGTAGTTCATTATTGACGTGTAAAAATGCAACTGATTTTTGGATAATTATTTTGTGTCCTGCTACTTTACTAAATTCATACATCAGTTCCAGTAGTTTTTTGGTGGAATCTTTAGGGTTTCTATAGCCAGCATCATGTCTTCTCAAATAAATGCACTTTTAATTCTCCCTTTAGAAGAATTTGAATGCCTTTTATTTTTTCTTCTTTTCCAATTGCTGTGGCTAGGACTTCTGGTACTATGCTGAATAAGAGTGGTGCAAACAGACATCCCTGTCTTATTTCTGATTTTAAAGGGAGCACTTTTAGGTTTTGCTCATTGAATACAATGTTTGGTGTGGGTTTGTTTTATATGACATTCATTGTGTTGAGGTATTATCCCTCTATCCCCACTTTGCTGAGAGTTTCTATCATAAATGAGTGCTGGATATTATCAAGTGCTTTTCTGTATCTGTTAAGAAACTTAGATGACAGTAAAATTAGATGCTTTAGGATAATATTTCACAATGTAAATGTGAGCTCTAGAAATAGGAGTCAGTATCAAAGGGTCAGTAAGACTTTTGTGTTAAATTTTTATATGAAATATGAGAAAAGATAAAAAATTACATTGCTAAACTTATATATGTAGTTTTATATACCATATGTATGTAGATAAAGCTATTTTTAAAAAGTACTATTATAGAAATTTATTCTATTAATCTATTTTCCTATAAGTTTAAATAATCAATATGCCTCAAAACTTTTAAAATACATTCTGTTGGGCAAGTGGAAAATCAACTACCTTCATTTGAGATTACTGTTATTTCAGAATGTATAGAAAATATATTTAGTAATAAATACAACTTTAATTTAAAGCATCCTGGGTTGCTTAATAATGTCTGAAGAGTAGGTTAAGATTTTATCAATTATTACATATGCTTGTTTATATAAAGAATAACAGTTCTTATAATAATCAATTTAAATGTTTTTGTCTCAACAACTAAAAGGGAAATTGGTAGTGAATATGGCTATTTGATCAGAGATTCTTAAAGAGAAAATTTATCAAGAGCATTCAGTGTCCTGGAAGGGTGGTGGTACCTTAAAAACATTGTTTCTACACATTAAAGTGAGCAAGTAATCAAGTAGTCTTTTGAATGTTGTCCCATTTTTTATGATAGAATTTCTACCTATTTCTTTAGCTTCCTTGAAAAATCCTTTATTGACTGGTATCTATGAAATCTGTGATTTTAAACAAATGCCAAAAGGTAATAGAAATGATACTTTTCTATAAGAAAATAATTTCACAGCAAATATTCTCAGGGCTGTGTCTATATTTGTTCCATTTGGGGCCTCATTATGAAATTCATGACTTCTCTCTTCAGGAGGTCACATGCCCTCTAACACATGAAAATTAATCAGGTGTGCATGTTTGATTAGTTCTACTGCCATAACTGCTGGCCATCTACCTTGTCACCGCATAGAGGTGAAAATGCAGGTATCATACAGTTTTTCTTTCTCTTTTTTCTGTGCAGTGACCTTGCTTGGGCCTCTTGGGGAGTCTAAAATAGCAATGCCACTGCCTGAGGCTTCTAAAATAGTAATGCGTTTCTTCCACAGTGGGTGTGGTATTGTTCCATTACAAATCATTTTTAATATGACTCATTTTTCCTGTGCATAAGTCCTTTGGTAGCCTAAAAGACAAGAGATTGAAAAAGGTTTTAATGTATCCTTTTGCTTTTTGTTTTTGAAATGCAGATTTCATATGACAAACCATGACATATGTCTCATTTATATTATTGGGGAATTTTTCTATTTTGTTAAGATGATAATTATAGGCATTTAATATAGCATATCTATTTAATAACAAGTGTAATTTGGCTGTTCACTTCTCACCAGGTTTCCTTTTTGATTGTTCGTGTGTTGCCCATACTATGTTATACAGGTGACCTTTGAACAACATGAGTTTGAATTATGTAGGCCCTCTTCTATATGGATTTGTGTTAATATATACTTGTACAAGTTTTACTCAGCTGATGGCCATCTGGGATACAGAAGGGCAACTGTGTGTGTTCCCCTTGTAAGCCATTTATATAGGGGGCTTGAGCATCTATGTATTTTGACATCTACATGGTTCCTGGAACCAATCCCCCTGGGCATTGTGGGCATACTTAACTTTTTGTGAAGTGAAAAGTTGAACACAAAATTTTGACTGGTGGTGAGGATGGGCAGGGGTTGGTGCCACGAACCCCTGTGTTGTTCAAGGGTCAACTGTATACTGCTACTGCTTGATTTCCTCTTCATGTTCGTTCTCTCACTTTACTGACTTACTGGTAAAAGGTGTCATCCTCTTAGTGTTCACGTCTTTGCAGACTTTGTGTACAATTTTTAGTACAAAGTGATGAATCGTTTCTAGAACATCATTAAAATGCACTGTTCTTTATGTCTATATTTTAAGACACTTGTTCTTCATTTTTTAAATTGTGATTTCCTTTTTGCTAATTCATAAATGACAATATGTAGAAGGGTTGAACAAATGTCTAGCAATGACAGATGCTGGATTATTGCCATGTTCATTCCAGTCATATGTTCTATGACTCTTTCTTTTTTGAAATATTTAGAAACCTTGTAACATTGGATGTTTTCATTAAAAAAATATTATACATGACAAATGTGCATTGTAAATATTTAGAAATAAATAAATTCTGACTAAATATAGTCATATGATTTACATGTGCATGTTAACTAGGGGTAGATAGTATCATATCTACTGTTTACATATGCATATGCAATTGTTTGATAAGTTTCTAGATACAAGTTCCAATATTATACATCTTACAAATGAAACAAGAAGTTAGAAAACAATTTAAAGCCCTGGTTTGTGTAGCTCAGTGGATTGGGCGTGGACCTGCGTACCAAATAACCATGGTTCGATTCCCAGTCAGGGTGCATGCCTGGTTTGCAGGCCAGTTCCCAGCACGGGACGCAGGAGAGGCAACCATACAATGATGTTTCTCTCCCTCTCTCCTTCCCTTCCCCTCTAAAGATAAATAAATAGAATCTTTAAAAAAACACTTTAAAAAGTTAGCATGTGATCTAAGTATCATCTTAAAAGATTGGCAGGATGTCACTTGATATTCTCCATGTTGTTACATGAGAATAGCAGTGAATGATTAAGGTGAAAAAATTGCTCAACGCAGAATAATAAATAATGAATAGTGTTCAATAAAGTATAATCTAAAGATAAAGAACAGAAAATACATTTTAAAAAAATTCTCCTGAACCTTTACGAACAGTGAGCATGAGTCCCCTGTGATAGGGAGAAAAGAGTCGGGGTCACTACTGTACCTCCAGGAGGTGACACGTTTGTTTTGATAGGTTTGTTTTACTATCTGATTCACCAAATATTACATAGTAATTAGAATTAATTATCTCAAGCTCTACTTATACCAAGGACATACATTTATATTTTATACATTCCATTAAAAAAATCCATTTAGTCAAGCTGACTCAGAATTTTCGGTGCAGTGGTACTGTTTACATCCTAAAAGCGTTTAACAAAGATCTATGAAATATTGATGACATTAGAAAACATTTGAAAGGAAAAGATAAATCAGCACTTTCATTAGTAGGAACAAAAAAATAATGGCAACGCAGGGGAATATTTAATCTACCTTGAAAAACTATTTTGTTTTCATTCTTTTTATGCAGAATGTTTTCTGTGTCATAATTCTAAAATCAAAAGCAAAAAAAAAAAAAAGCTTGAGTCCTCTTCACTAACGTTCATCCAATTATCATTCATCACCTACAAGTTCAAAGAATGTAAAACATAGTCTCCAGTTTGGGGAGATCGCTCTCAGACACAATTTGCCTCTCACATGTGATGATAAGACAATGACGATTTTCCATAAATATAAGTGTTTTGATTAGATACTATGAAAACTCAAATAATCGTAAACTTTCCTACCCTGAGGAAACAATATAAATTTAAACAACAGAAGCGATTAAGATTTATAATTGAGGAGTCATTTTTGTTTTTTTTAAAATTATTATTATTATCTTATTTGAATCAAAATTACTCAATATCGAAGACATTTAAGTGGCAAATGATATTTAATGAAGATGCACGTTATCTCATATTCATAAAATCCATAAGAGTATTAACGCTGAATCTAGTTGAGAAATTGTTCCAGAAGGAATTCTTGTGAGTATTAAAAAAATGCAGCATGTCAAAAATTTACTAAATGCAGTTTTAAATTTCTATCATATTACCACCTCCCAGGCAGTCACAACATTTCTACATAATTGAGTATTTTCATTGTAGTAGCCAAATTATCATTTTAAATGTAACATACAGAGATATGTTATATGTAGTATTCTAGTCTCTTGTGTTAGCTATTATCACCAAATAAAATAGTGGTAATTTAATAAAGAATGTCATAGAAAAAGTTTGGAAAATGCATATGCATAATCTTTCCTTCCCTGTCACAAAAGATTTAATGACTGTTTTTAACACAGTAAAGATAGTATCATATTACCTCATCCCTTTGGCTACAGAGAAACTTTTGTGAAATAGACTTCACTTTCTTCTATAACTTATGAGAAGAATT
This sequence comes from Carollia perspicillata, assembly GCA_004027735.1. Classification (NCBI taxonomy): domain Eukaryota; kingdom Metazoa; phylum Chordata; class Mammalia; order Chiroptera; family Phyllostomidae; genus Carollia; species Carollia perspicillata. Next base: position 7,776 of record PVKM010017250.1, read on the forward strand.
TTATTTAAATCAAGTTTAAATTATATGCATAACGCTTATAAACTTGACTGCTAACTTGTCATCATTTAAAAGTTGATCACCAAAAGCAATTATAATTATGCCATATGTTTTGTATTATATTAAAGATTATTTTTAAAATGGAAGAGATCTTGTAAGTCACTTAGCCCAATAATATTGATTTACCTATAAAAAGCCAATGAACTTAAGTCACTTTTTTAAGACACAGAGTTACTTACTATACTGGAAACATGCCTTTTAATTTCTAATGGAAGAAATCAATTATGTGATTTGGATGCTGAACATAAGATAAAACATAATAGGCAGGAGACACGAGGAAGGATTGAAACACAAGACTCTACCACTTATGTTACAACTGGGGGTTGTGATAGACAAACTAAAGTTATTCCCTGACAGAACAAAGAAAAGAAACAATGAAAGAAAAAGATATCCACATTCCAATGAAGCATTAACTTTGAAAACCATCTTGCCTTAAAATAAGGTGATTATCTTTGATTTCCTCGGTGGGTACAATGCAAAGACAAGGATCCTTAAAAGTGGTAGAGGAAGGCATAAGAATGAGAAGCAGAGACACCATTGTCAGAAGAACCCACCCTTGTTAACTGTTAAGATAGAGAAAGAGTTCACAAGTCAAGAGAGGTGAGTGGTCTCTGGAAGATGGGAAAGGCAAGTAGACAGATTCTTTGGTAGAGCCTCCGAAAAAGAGCTCAACCATGCCAACACCTTGACTTGAGCCAGTGAATCCCACTTTGGACTTTTGACCCTCAAGTTGTAAAATAAGAAAGTTATGCTGTGTTCCAGCATCGAGTTTGTTTTAATTGAATATTACACCACCAAAAAAAAATGAAAGTTGAATTAGAAATGGCTAATAGCTTTTTACCTGAAGTTATTCTCAAAAAATGAAAAAAAAGAGAAAGAGACAGAAAACGGGATAGGGTCTTAAACATGTGATGTCTTTTAGCATTTTTGGTTTGAGATATAAAAAAGAAAAATTTAAACTTTTAGTAGGAATAAATTCAAATGGGCAATAAACTCAGATGCAGGTGATAGAAATGAAATCCAGCGATAGGCCTTCTGAATATTAACATGGAAGTAACAACAGAGATCTCGAAAGTAGAGCTTCTCCAGAGAAAAGAGAAGAAAAGCAGGAGAACCAGGCCTTCTGGTGATCTGATTATAAGTAGGCCTGGAGATGGAGTTGGATATCTATATCCATATGATCAATATCTGTATCTTCATCAGTCTCATCTATCATTTATCATCTTACTATCTATCCATCTTTCCATCTGTTGATCAGTTGGCCAGATAGTAGAACATGTGCTATTTCCAAGAAAGAAAATCGTCATGATTACTAATACATTTTCTCTGCATAACCTTATTCCTAAAATGAAACCATAATGTTTACTTGTGAGGCATCATTTTAAAATGTATGCCTAACTTCGAAGTGCATTTGTATGTAAAATGCCCCAATTGAACACCATTGTGTCCTTAGAATCAGAAGTGAATAGCTTATCAAGAGGTTATCTAGATGTCTAGCATGAATCGTGTTAAGCTAAGCTTCATATAACATTGTAGTAATCTGTATAATATACCAAGTCTAGCTATATGCACTTTCTTAAATTTTTTGGATGTACTGAAATGTCTGAGAATCTAAGTTCCTAGAATCCTCATCCCTAGGTACAATTTGTATTTCTTAATTTCCATATTTTCATAAAGCTGAACAATGAATCCTTTCCTAAGTAGACTTTGTTCAGGACATTTTTCTCAAGAATCATATAAACACATTCTATTTATTCTATTTATTATCAACATATTAACCTTAGAGATTATTCCAAATATGCAATTAAGATATGCTTTGAATACAAAAATTAAAAATGAATAGGCATGTAAACTAGTTTGACCAGCTTTATATTTATAAATGAATGGCAATTACAAGACACTGTTGAAGTCAACATAATAACATTTTTTGTTTGCACGTTTTGTGAAATACTTTCTTGGCTAATAAGACCTATTTACAATGAAAATCAAACTATCCTAATAAAACTATTCCTCCTTAAGAACCACTAATCAACAATGATTTATAGGGATTATTATGCCAATATTTTGTACTTTTCAAGGTAAGAAATGATATATGTAGACTTAACCATCTGTCTATTTGAGAATTGAAACTTAAAATCAAACCAAAATCAAACAAAATGGCTTTCAAACATATTGAGGTGTGCTCTCAAGCTACATTACCTAGTAAAATATGGAAATGAGTTATATTTAAAATTGGTTTCGAAAGTGTGAAGATTTTGGTGCTTGTGGTCCAATGAATAATTGCTTTCACATTGAAAACAAAGTATATGCTGAGTGAGAGATTACAAGATGGAGATTTTCAGTTGTGTGACAACAACATTGAAAGGGTAATAGAAAAATATCAAACAGAAAATAAATTTTAAAAAAGATTATTAGCTTTGCCATCTCCACTGAGAAAAATGAGCATGGATAAACCTATATTTTCTTAGTATAGCACAATGAATAGAAGGATGGGGTGGTGATAGACTAACCTGTGTTTGTAAAACAGCACAGGCCTTTATTGGCTGAATGATGTTCAAAAATATGTTCAACATCCATTTTGTCATCTATAAAATTGCATCTCTGAAACCAACCCCATCTATTTATTATGAGAACTAAATGATAAAATACATCTATTTAAACCTTCCATATTGTGAGACATGTAACAAATGCTCACTATTACTGTTTCTACAGAATAAGGTGGTAGCTTTAAAAACATATGTTATTCACTTACCTTCTAGAAATGCATACTTCATGCATAAGAATACCATTATCAAATTTTAACATTGAATATATATTGTTTTAAAAATAAAAAATGAAATAAATATAGTTTGTTAATATTACCTGATTCAATCATTATGATAACATTACAAATATTTTGATAAGGCTTGAAAAAGTACATGCCTTCAAAGAAGTTTCTTGTTTTTGTGTGTGGGGGGTGTAAATTAGTTCACTTATGAAAGATAAGACCTAACTGCTTTTACAAAACCAAACAGTGTTAAACTGATTCCATTGTCTATTATCTGACTGAGACTCTAAAAAAAGACAGGTTCTTCCTACCACCTAGGTAGAGAGATTGATCATTATTTAGGAAAAAAAATGTTTAACTAGAGTATTGGCTTAGCAGAAAGACCTTGAAACTTTACGGGCTTTAGTGAAATCTCAAATGGGCGAGAATAGCTGAAATAGTAGACGAGCACTGTGAGCGCTACTGGGGGTGACTGAGGCCAGGCTTGCAAGGACAGATTATATCAACCCTGCTCGCAACCAAAAGGGGCAGCAAGAAACAATCTCAGTGTTGTGAGCACATGTTCGCAGTATATAGTCTTGCTTACAAGCCAGACTTCGGTCCCCACTCAGATCGTCTTATTCAGGTCTTAAGAACTGAAAGAGCAGAGCCTCCTGTACAGCCAGCAGCCCTACAGGTGACACCGGCACCAAGAAATAACACGGAGCCAACTTAGGTGACTGCTATTCACTCTGCTTTTATTAGTGTAGGTTCACTCAGCTTTATTAATGTAGGTTCACTTAGCCTTTACTAATGCAGAGTTAATCCAAATCTATACTAATCTTTTGGGGGGGAGGCAGAAAACTGTACTTGAACAGCAATAAAAATCATAAATATTTTAAAAAATAAAATAAAATGAATCTATACTAATCTAATAATAATACTAGCCAATCAAACTATCAGTAATACCATCACAGGAAAGAACTGGGGGACAGTGAACCTGAACCCCAAAGTCTCAGTCTGTGGGTCAGGGACACAACACAGTGGAGAAGGGAGCCCTCAGCACCTTACAAGGAAGGATCTTCAGAGCCAGGAGGGCAGCAGAGCTGAAGTCCTCAGTCCAGCAGGGCAGAGCCTCTGGCAGCTGACGCCAAGGGAGATCAGTGTGGCATGGAGCAGCACCCTGGTGTATGGAGCTCGGCTATCTCAGCAGTGGTCTGGACCCTGCTCTGGGTCTCTTGATAAGTGCCTTGGCACCCTTGATGGCTAATGGGAATGTCCCCAGGAGCCTTGCTATGGGTGGTCCTGCTCCGCAGACACAGCTGTTCTGGTCACATGTGCATCTACCTTAAGTGTGCCTCCTTGCCAGATGTGTCTAGTGTGACTTAGGTAGTTTTTCTCTTGAACCAAAGTGTCATGGCTGAGTGGAAACCACCTTGATTATCATGAGTGACTCAGTTTTGTTTTGTATACTTTATGCTATCTTAATCAGACCAACACCATTTTATTGGTCCTGCTCTCCACACTGAGGAATGTAATCGCCCCTGTAATAGTTTGAGGTGATAGCTAGCTTAAAAATTCTATAGACTATAAAATTCCTGTAGACTCTAGCTTAATGATCTCGAGTTATTTGCCATATATAATGTGCACTTTTTTACCCAGATTTGCAAAGGAAAAATAAAAATGTGTATTATGCATGGGTAGTATTAATTCCATATCAATACACATGTTTTAATTATTTTATTTATGCTTATGCATTAAAAGTATAACTCTAAAAAGCAATAATAGTATCCATATGCAAAATAATATGCCTGGATTATGATCAGTAGTTTTGTTTCTAAATATAAATAAATAAAATTATTGAATTACAAAATTAAAATGAATTTTTTTTTCCTGAAAGTTTGGGCCAAAACAGCAAATACAGTAAATAGGTTTGAATTGAGTTCAATGGGTTAAGTGTTCTACACTAATAAACATCGCCACCTGATGGTAATAACCTAGAACCACACTTCAGAGTCTTTCGTTATAAAGATTTTTCTAGTTATACAGAGTTCTCAGACAGAAAGGAAGTGAATTCACAACTATTAATTAAAGCAGGATAGACAAAGCCCTTTGGCAAGTTGGTCTTCCAGTTAATACTGCTGTGTACACATGGAGAATGCATTTTTCTTTTGACATATCTCTAAATAAATAGGAAAAAAGGGAGGTTATCCACAACCTAGATACTAAACTTTTATTCATACATGAAATAAGGAAATCAATTATCCATTATTTTGTCAAACTACTTGTTTTTAAAATAAATTTCCCTGATTATTCCCAAGTGGATTATATTTTTACTGAAGGAAGGGGCCTTTTTGTTCCTCCTACTCTACACCGTGTCTTCTATATTATCAGAATTCAAATGTAGCTCTTGGTTAGTATATATATTATATATATATGGATTTCATATTTTATTCATGCTTATATTAATCAATACATAAATTTAGTATGAAAAGAAATTTTGTTTCAATTCCAACCAAAATCTTCTTCATAAAGCAGACTAACAGATAGATACTAGATAGATTACCAGATAGATAGATAGATAGATAGATAGATAGATAGATAGATAGATAATAGATAGATAGATATAGATATAGATATATAGATATATTTATTTTTTACCAACATTCACAATCTTGGTTGTCAGCGAAGAACAATTCAGAGGGAAACATATGATATCAAAAATACTACCAGGATATTTTGAACAGTTTATGTCAATCCTTGTATATTTGTGACATTTTTTTTTTTACTCATTTTCTCCTGTTTCAACCTTCGCCACTCATCAAATTTTAACCTCATCATAGGGATCTTAAATCTCTAACAGTCCATGTGTCTAGTCATCTCCATCTTAATGGGCTTTCTCCCTATAACAAACATACTCAACTGTCTCTCCACTTAAATGTTTAAACTTTCTTTTGTTTCTCTCACCAAATAAAGCTCCTTTTTTCTTTCATCAGTTTCCTTGGAGATTTCCTTTATTCCATGACTGCCTTGTTTTATCTCCCATGCCCTCCTTAATCCACAACACTTCACTTTACCCTGGCCAGGATACAGAAGTTGGTTATAAAAAGATGTCAAATACCCACCATGCAGATAAGTCTAATGAAGGTCTTATTAATAGAGAGTCAATACCTATTGGTCCTGTTCTTTTCAGTTTTTTGTACTTCTGGTCTGATGGTTTCTTTTGTATCTTTGCTTTTATACTTTATTCATGCTTAATATTATAAATACATATATTTATTATGAAAAGCAGTTTTGTTTCAATTCCAACCAAAATCTTCTTCACAAACCAGACTGTTACTTAATATTATTGAAAAATTAATAAACATAATTCAAAGGAATGTGATGAAATTATATGTGTTGGTGTTTTTGACATAAAGAATAGAAAAAAATAAAGCAAAAAATGTCCACTGTCAGATGATGGATCCCACCCTAGGAACTTTAATATTTCTACTAATATTTTGAAACAGGTTATTGAGAATTATCAGTTAACAGCTCTGCCATTTCTAGTCATCATGCATTTGGGTGGAAGTTTACATGATTCTCAGTGAAGCTGGCTGCTTGTCATCCACTGAGAGCATACTGACAACATCAAAGAATCATTTTAACTTTTTAGTTCCTTTTAAACTCTTAAAAGGCTGTAGATGTCTCTTGATTTGGTGGCACATTCCTCTGCCAAGAAAAAAAACTGAATTAGAAATAATAAAGAAATTTTTGGTATTCTTTATGCATATGGGAATATCCTTGATGCTAGTTTTACTCCTTGGGTGAAGAAAAATCTCCAGACATAATTTATGCATCCTGATCTAAGAAATTACCATGATCCCCAATGAAGTCTCATCTTCTATTAAGAAAATCACCCAATCATTATCTATAACAGAAAAAAATAACTTTTTCAGAAGGTTTTTTTTAAAGTAAAGGATTAGAATTCATACTCTACACAATAGACATGTGATTTGAACAATAGTAAGTGTTCCAGTGCTTGACTGAACTTGAGGTAAAATTATTATTAATTTCTTGAGTTACGTTTCTTTGAGTGAAAGAAAATTAAAACTCAAATTCAGCATCATTAGACAAAAAAAAATTCTTGTTTGACTAGGGAGAAGTATATGTATATATTGGACATGTGAATAGATATTTTTTTGTTTAAATAATGACTGTGGACTCACTAATATGGACTATTGTCTAAAAAATAAGAGTGTGTTAATAGCTAGGAAACTACAGGATAAGAATGAGATAACTAAATATGAAGATTTTTCAGTGCTAAGAGGAAGCATCCCTGCCCACAAGAGTTGTAAATATTAAAGCTTTGCTTTTCACAAAAATAAATTTATAATCCCTAGGAAAAAATGAGGAAACTTCTGAGAGTTTTAACAATATTCAAAAATAAAAAAGCATATTCTTAATCTTTTTCACATTGGCACAAATAGCATTAAAAATTCAACTCTCACTGAACATGACCTGAATGAATTGAAGGCAAAGAAAGAGATGCATCTTGAATTTAATTCAAGCTGTTTTAGAGATTTCTGATATTCCTGATGTAAATATGGCCAGCTGGATTATAGGGGAAAAATTTGCATTTTATGTATTTGTAGTATTGCCAGAATATAATAGATAAATTAATTGGTTCAAAAGATGATATGCTCATTGACAAATCAATATGTCTCAGAAATGCCAATGTCAAATCAGGGCTAAACAACATCAGTCTTCATTTTGAAATTAAACCCAAGCAGAAATGAATTTATTTGATGTGCACTGTCTAGATTTGTGTTTACAGGGCATACAATGGCCTTCAGTATAAATGAAAAATAATAAATGTGATATATACATCTATGTTATATATATAATAACATGTGAAAGTAACAGAAATAAATTTCTAGTTTAGTATGTATGTGTAATTATGTAATTGTTCTAAATAGGCGAACTTTACCTTCATATTTTAAGGTAATTGATATTCTAGCTATGGTTAATTGTCATTGTTTTGAAAGTTGCTCTTCTCCAAAGATTTGTCCTCACTTTTATTTATTTGTTTAAAGATTTTATTTATTTGTTTCTAGAGAGGGGAAGGGAGGAAGAAAGAGAAGGAAAGAAACATCAGTGTGTGGCCTCTCATGTACCCGCTACTGTGGACCTGGCCTGCAACCCAGCTATGTGTCCTGACTGGGAATTGAACTGGCAACCCTTTGATTCCCAATCCAGTGCTCAGTCCACTGAGACACACAAGCTAGGGCTGTCCTCACATTTATTATATTTTCATTTTTTAGTTTGATTCCTTGAGTTTCCATTACAAAATTCCATTCAAAACCATTACTTCCCTCCAGAAGCCCTTCAATTTGGGGTTCTGTGTTCTTCCTCTATGCTGACACTGTATCCCTGCCATCTGCTGCCAAACACTGGGCACCTTACCCTGCAATTGCCCTTTTACTCACCTGCACGATGGACTGTAAGGTCTACAAAGTGAGAGACCATCTCTCCAATGCTCGTGTACTCCCTGAACTCAGCATGTTTTGTGTGACAGTTGGTCACGTGTGTGCTGGACTGAATTTGAGTTGAAGTCTCCCAGTACTCCCTGCTGTGACAGATGATTTTTACTCTTTGAATTGTATCTCTCTACTGGGAACTGAAACCTCCTGTGACAATATGACTTAAATGTTTGTTCCAGAAAGTTTTGTTCAGAAAGATAGAATGATTAGCCAATAAATAATTGCTCTTTTCTTCAGCAAGTTCCTAAACTTTTCTGGGACAACTGCTTGCTTATTTAGCAATAATTTCCCCAGTAAGTCGGGTTTCAGGCCCCTGCTGTCACTGTGTTTATTGATCACAATCTATGTGTCATAAACTCTGCCCAGTACTAGCTACTTCTCCTCTTTGAATGATCCACCTCAAACCACAGGAGTCCAGACTTAAAAACCCAATAGTTAAACTTTTTTATTTCCTTTTTTTTTTTTAAATGATACCCTCAGGTAAGGCAGTAAATGTAATTCACTTCTCTTCACTCTGCTCAACCGATTGTTCTGTTAGCCTTTGTGAGACGTCAACAGCCAATACTTTAAACATTCAAAATTCTTGTAAGAAAAATCTTTCATCTTTTACTTTGTTGTATTTCACTCTTTGAGTTGTGACATTCTGCAAACAGACAAATAAACTGATTAACTGAACTGTTTAAATGTGTCTATCACAAAGTAAACAATGCACTAATTATGTAAACATTTTAATATAACTTTGTAAAAGAGTCAAAATTGGGTGCCTTTCTAAGAGATAGGCATGTGGTGATCCATGGTTGTGTTATTAAACATAGTTATGTTCTTGAACTTTCCTGAGATGTCTTTTCTCTGTATCTGTGAACATAAACAAAGACTAGGTTTGAGTTTGGTTAATTTTATCCAGGAGTGACCCTGTATCTCATGCCAAAGTTAGGAGCATGTATTTAGGATTTGCACCATTTGTACTACACGTGCCAATACAGCATCTGCTTTTCTTTATACTCTAGGGCAACATAAGTATGCATAATGTATATTGTGTTAAAGGGGCAGATGCAGATATCCCTAGTTAAATTTATGGTGGAAAAAAGTAAGATAAATTCTTGATAATGATTTTTTTAACTGACAATGTATTTTCCTCAAATTGTAACACGAACTTTCATAAATGAAAGATATTCATTGCTGGTCTCAATTTTTTGGAAAGAACTGAAAAGCTCCCATTTTGGTTGTGACAGTTTTTGGAGGTAATAGGAACCACTAAGGTTTATTACAGAAAAGGATGCGAAGCAAAAACAGCAGGAAAATGGCCTGCATGCAAAAGGAGCCCATAGAGGTCCAGTGCAGGCTTCAGAGAGCTTCCTCGTCTGAGGCCACATGGAATGCTCTGCATCTGGCCGTGACACGCCAGGAGTGTTTCCCCCCACAGAAACCCAAATGACCCTCAGGGCCTGAGGCTCTTTGGGGTGGGGGAATTGGTCTTACTTGTGATTTTTAATATAATTTATGTGCTGTAGTATTGTATAATGGTCACAGTGAATAAACAAATATTTATCAGTATTATTAATTAAAGTTCATACGTTATTAAGATTTCCTTAAATTTGACCTAGTGTCTTTTTCCTCAGTCATGATCTCACCCAAGATTCATGTGACATTTGTCCATCATGTCTGTTTCCAAACTATATTTTTGGATTTTTTTAAATACAGAATATAACAGAATGCACTGCACACTGGGACTGCTAAAATACTGAAACAAAACAACCATGTTACACTGGTGGAAAATGGATTATTGAGTGCTAATACATCAGGGCACATAGATAATACATGACCCATATCTTCAAGATTACATTGGAAATCCTGTATATTGAACAATATGAGGATTTAAACTGAAAAGAAGGTAATATATTTTCAAATATCCAAAGGTAATATAGTGCTAAAATTGAATAAAGTAGTTGTTTCACACAAGATATTTTTTCAAGTTCATCATGTAAAATAATGTTGTATGTTTTCAGTGGGATATTGAACTGTGAGAAACACTACAATTTTGTCCTCATTCAAAAGAGAAATGTTTCCAAATAAATTTTTAAAGTTTGGTGATACTATTTGTTTAAAGAGAACAAAATATAACAGTTGTCCTCACATTTTCTCATTTTTGGAAACATAACCCAACAACTAAAGAATGCACATTTCTTAAACTATAATGGAGATTTTGCATAGGGCCATTCAACCTTTCATGTCAGTTACTAGTTCATACCATAATTAGGAACATTTTAGAATCTAATAATGACACCATTTACCAGACTTACGCTAGGCCAAACATTTGTAGAGAGTCTACAGTTTTAGCTCATTTTATCCTGACAACTCTCTAAGTGCTATGAGTAGCCCCATTTTTAGACAGAGGAAAGCTGATTAACAGACATGGTAAGCCACATGGGGCATTTTGACTGTAAGGACCTCGATCATAACCACAACATTCTATAACCTCTTATACGGGGAACATCACACTTCCAAATTTCTAACAGTTGTAACTTAAGTTTGAGTCCCCTTGATATCTGGCAAGGGAGCAATGCCTACTACTTCAGAGCAGTCTACGGTGCGTTGGGTACCTGTGCACACATGAAGCACACATCTACACACTGCATGCTGCGTAGATCCTGATAGTACTATACTGTGCATTTCGTGATAGATTACAGTGGCAAAAATGTTTCTGTGTGTTCAAAGAACATTACTTTTTTGAAAGTAAACTTTTCCATTTCAGTGGAGTCATTCATAACTGAGAATTACAAGATATTTTATCATCTCAAGATTCCCTGTACAAAACCCCAGCGAATGGCATTTTATCATTCTTAGTCGTCAGGTACGATAATCATATATTTGAACAAGAGTTATGACATGACTTCATGTATTCCCCATAATAACACCAGAATAAAAGGAGCATTATGACTTTTTACATCAGCTCACCTGATACTAAATTTAGAAAATCTGGTGTTCTAAAAATGATATTTTCCCTTTATTGTATCACTTACTGTAATGATCACAGGATGGCTGTACTTTTAAATAGTGTGTTACAAATATTTAACCAACATGACAACCTCTTCTTTGCCAGTCAACCTATTAATTGTTTGTGATACAACAGTGAAGACTCCCAGCATTCAGGAACTTAACAATCCTATGAGAAATATTTTTACACAGTATCATTAATATGCATGCATAGTAAAGTATGACGATACTGAGACCCCCATCTTGGTCCCAATGAATCAAATTCTAATCTTGACCCTTTCATGAGACCAGTACTGTGCATATAAAACATAATGCTAAGCGAAATAAGTCAGTCAGTGAAAGACAAATATCATACAATCTCACCTTTAATAGGAACTTAGTCAACAAAACAAATGAACAAGCAAAATATAACCAAAGGCACTGAAATAGAGAACAGGCTGACAGTGACCAGAGGGGAGAGGGGAGGGAATTTCAGGGGAAAAGGGGAAGGGGTCACAGGAACAAGTATAAAAGACACATGGACAAAAACAAGGTGGGTGGAAATGGGAGGGAAGTGGGGAGCACTGAGGGGGTGGGCTGGGATGGGAGTAAAAGACAGAAAACTGTACTTGAACAACAATTAAAATAAAAAAATAAGATAAAGTAACACATAATGCAAATAAACTATTTATTTGAAAGAAAAATTAAATACCCACTCAATCTGCTATAACTCTAACACTGCCTGGTCAACATTAATCATTATAAAAAGTTTTCATTGATGTATTTTAAATTCTTGTTTTGCTACTAAGATTTCAAAATCTTCTATGTTTTTTGATGTGTTAACCATTTTATAGTGCACCAGGCTGCGGTATTAAGTGAATACTCATCACTGGGGAAACATCAATGCCATCCATCCCCAGGACTCTTTCATCTTGCAAAATTGAAACTCTCCACCCCCCTTTACTGTTTTTTAACAGCTTTATTTAGAGATAATTCACATGCCACACACATTTCCTGTCTATTTTAGCTGTGCAGCACATGTCTCTTCTGACCAGCCACTGTTCAAGGACTCATCAGCTGGGAGCTTGAGACAACTGCAGAATCTCAGCCTTGACCTCAAACCTACTGAATTTTAAAAATATCCTCAGGTAATTCATATGCACATTAAAGGTGAGAAGTACCCTTCTCAAAGATGGCACATAAGGAAGGCCTGAGGGAATTTGTATCTATTGGAAAGTTGGCAAAAGCTGTTCTTGTCACCTGGGCCTCACTCACTTCTCCAGTTAATTCACGATTCAAGGAGATGGATGAAAAATAATAATACCTAAGGAAATTGAAGCAGTTTAGTAAAGTTGCTCAAAGATGTTTACAAGTACCCTCCAAACAAATGTCTCTGAAAACTTGTGAAGCCATCTTGACATCATGCCCTAATGAAATTCTGTGCATTTATTTTGTACTACCTGTATTTTTGTAATAATTGTAGGCTCATTTCTTCGATAAGCATATATATCTTCCTTTTGGGTAAGCGTGTTTAGAGAAAAAATGATGCAACACAAAAGTAAACTCACTGTGCCCATTTAACTGTTATCCACACATTAGATGTAGCAAATAATTCATGACTAAATGACACAGTTCTGAGAACAGCTGGAACTAGAGTAATCAATTATAGATGCATCTCCCCCAGGCACCTAAACAAAGACGGGCCTTTATTCCATAGTGTTAAGAATTTTTATTCCCTCAGCTACTGTGCCATGTCATATCACGTCTTTGAAGTGATGGCCAAATCCCAAGAGTCATGGCATGTTGCTCGCATGCATAATCAGGCAGTCAAACTTTTATCTAGGTGATGTTCTTGTGGTTACTTATCTCGTTAAAGGAAATCCGAATATCTTTTAATGAAAAAGCAAATGTAAGTTCAAGGGATAAAACTTGAGTAGTATTGTGTCTTCCATTCTAGTGTTTTTATGTCAATGGTTACATGAAATACTACCTAAGAATAAGAGCTTTTGAATCTCACCGGTCTGGATTCAGATCCTAACTTTTTCACTCCCTACCAAGACAACCCTGTACAGATTAATTAGCATCTCTGAATTTTCATCTTTTCATAGTTAAAATAGAAATGATAAATACTACTTAGTTACTTAAGAATTTAACAAAACATTAAAAGTCTCAATATAACAGTTTCTTGTTGAGTGGTTCCTAAATCCTATCGGGTTTTACAATACCCAATTACAGGGGAAGAAGTCTCAGTTTGTTACCCATTACTCTTACCAAAACAGGGAGTCTTAACCTTACAGGCTCCCAGTGTTCTATTCCTTTTTGAGCTTAACGCTAAAATACATGTTCAACAGTCCTTGTAACAGGAGAACATGGTCATCAGTAGCAGCAGCAGCAGCAGCAGCAACCTCAGGCGTGTAGTTCTGGCATCTGACTGAAGTTTAGGGTCACGAAAAAGGATTCAAATAAAGCACCAAAGAGATTTCTGCCTCCTGAAATCATAGGGTTTGTTTGTTTTTTCCTTGTATCTGGGGCAAGTGAAACAAATGGATATATAAAGAAAACTTAGCTAAAGATTTCATGAAACAACTAAACAGAGAAATGAAAAAAAAGCTAAATGTAATAAACTACTCAAGTGTGTGTGAACAAATGACTATAAGGAAAGCAGGCATCTTACATAAATGATTTACACACTAGATAGCAGGTCTATGATGAAGAGAACTTTCATTTTATTTTGTTTTCATTATTTCATGTGCATAATTTAAAAATTGAATTCACTTTGTCACACAACAGGATACTTAATCTTCTTTAAAACGGCATTGTCAGGCAGTATCATATTTCAGGTGGAAGTCGAAACCAGTCAGCTGAAAAATAACACCGTAATGAAAATGTTATTCACAAGGTATCTTCTAAACTCTAGAGTTTAAATTGTATGCAACTAAAGCATTTGTTACATTTTGATCCCTATTCATACCTCCATGTTTTTAAATCCATTCAATGGTTTATATTTTCTAATAATTATGTGTATTATTTTCAATTGTTCAACTCTTATTTAAGTTGGATAATAAAAATGATTTTAAAAATAAGAAGTCATGTCTTATGCTTTTTTTATTTTACAATGCTTTTCCAAATTGATAAATTTGCAACAAAATAAACTGAAGTACATAAAATATTTGACCTATTGCAAATACTTTAAGAAGGGCAAAATAAATTAAAATAAATAACACCAGACCTTTTGAGAAGACAATACAATTCATAAAATCATGTAATAAACATCCGAACTGTTTAAAATAAACAATCTATAAAATTTTGTGAGGTCACTAGCACCTAAGCTAAAAAGTTGCTAAAGAAAACACTGCAAGAATCTATTAAAAAGATACAAAGAAAACTTCTTAGATTAGTGTCTGTGGGCCTGTGTGACTGTGACTGAGAAAGAGGGACAGGGACACAGAGAGGACGCTCAAGATACCAACAATACTCTAAATGTAATAAGTATGGAATTAAATGATATAATAATAAATAACTTTGCTTAATGTATTTAAAAATGATTTATGTTTAATTATGAAATTACTGAAAGTGAACCATATTTTTCTTAGACTTAAACATGGTATAAAAATGATCTCTCCCCAAAATAAACTTTGGTATATTTAACTGTTTAACTCCACATTTTTGTATCAAAACAAAATGAAATGCAGATTTTATATATTCTTTAAATTTTTAATTCATCTGATTAATGAAAACAAACATTATTGCTTCTCTTGGTTCTCCCTTCAACAAACCAACATGCCAACTCTTTTCTTTAAAAATACTCTGTTTAACATTCTAAAATCTAGATAAAACAGTGATTTAGTTAAAATGATGACTACCAGGTTGTACAATTGAACAATAAGCAATATTACTTAGAATGCTGACAATATCTATAAAGTTTATTGAATTCCTAATAGATTATTGAAAGTCTAATGTAAAACCCTAATTCAGTTAGAGGTGAAGCATTCCACACACCTTGTGTTTAACTGAATGGCATGATTTCTCTAGAGAAACTGAAGCCATGTCTGCATTTCACTCTCACCATGATAATGGTATTATTTACTACATGAAAACCAGGTGCAAAATGAGAAAGGACCGACTGCATTTTTTTTTTTTTTAGTGAGTGGCCAAACATAAATAAAAACACAATTATACAGAAAAACACTGGAAAATGTGCTATTGTGGAAAAAATGAAGAATGTCAATGAAGAACGTAGGCTTTGAAAACAATTCACATTTTTAATCATATAGTATTATAAAATTCATTCATAAACAGGTTAGTAATAAAACATGATTTTTTTTTGCTTTTCACTAATTTCTATTTGAAAATTAGCTTACAAAAATAGGATAAATAGCTCTCTTCCTCTATAAATTGTTTTAGAATCACGAAAATCCTTGAAACTTAATAAATCTTAGATTAAATAAATTTCATTATTCCTTCAATAAAAAGGCTTTCAGTCTTCAATGTAACGAGAAGACAGCTTCTGCAGACACTGCTTGCAAGAGAATGCGCATGGAAGGGTGTTGATGAGGCTGCAAGTGTGTGGGCCTATTCTGAGGAGCAGCAGCAGAGAATTGGGGAAGGAATATTTGGAAACCCAAAGTTTCAAGCATGCTGGCATGTGCACTTTCAAAAGAGGACACACGTAGTGTGAGTTAGAAAATGATACACCAACAATATTACTTCAAGAAGTCACTGGTTTTTACTTACTTGTAATTGGGGTAACTCAGGGCTGAGGAATATTGCACATGGAGGCCAGAGAAAAATGTAATGAGAACATGGAAATTCAAAATAGTTCAGGAAAATACTGCTTTTCATACTTAATTATGTAAGAATTTGAACTGTCTTTGAGCAAACTTGATAATTACCATTGTCAGTATCATACAAAACTCATAACTTTTTCAGATATGAATAATTTTAAACTTTAATTGTGACATTCAGCTTGAACTCTAAAGGTTTACGACATAAATACTGATCATTAAACCCAATACAATTTTGATTATTAGTCTTATTTTCCCAAAGAAGCTCGTAAATAATTACATTGTAAGATAATTTATAATTGTTGATGCTTTCTCAGAAATATAGTACAAAGGGAAAATGTCACATGCTTTTCTCTATATATGTTCATTATAGGATTTTTCATTTTAACTCCCTGTTCTCAACATTGTAAAGCATAGATTTCAGTGACTTCAATAAGCATGTTTGGTGTCCCAGTGCGGTTTCCATTAACACCTGAAGCCCAATTGTATAGACGTTCTGGGGGGACGATAAAGAGTAGTGGATTCCCAAGTAAAGACATCTGTTAACATGATCATTTTTACTAAGAATATATTTATTTAAAGAACCTTGAAATTATACTTCAAGGTTTCTGCACTATAATTTTTAGCTACGTTTATTTTATTGTTGTTCAGTTATGGTTGTCCTCATTGTTTCCCCATTACTCTCCCCTGGCCTACCCACTAGCCACCTCCCCCATTCTGTCCCCGCTATCGTCTTTGTCCATGGGTCCTTTATGCATGTTCCTTCTATACTGTAATTTCAATGCCATTTTTTGTAGCTATAGCCATGAACATTCTATTCTATTTGGTGTCTAATATCTTGTACATCTGCGGCTTGCACAATAGTGAAAACACTCTATCTGTGTGCTGAAATAAATTTATTGTATGTGAGAAGGAAAGAAAAACTGACTCATCAAAAACTAAATGACTTTATATCTAAAGATTTAATTTCTGGATTGATTAAATGCATTTTGTTAATTATTACACTGTGGTCACTGCCATGCAGCAAACATAAAGAAATGAAGACACAGGTCCTGATGTCATGCAGGCCATGGCCTAAGACATAGAAGTAAAATAGATATAAATGACATGGTAATTCCAGTTACCTTTGTCTGTTGTGAACAAACAGAGATCCTTCCTGAAAAAAAGGGACTGAAGAAGAATATAACCTTCATCTTGCTAGTAGATTCACACTTGACTATTTAAATGAGTTGCAATGCTATGGAGACCCATGAGAACAGAAGCTAAGGGTAGCCCCTAGACAATAGCCAACTAGAAACCAAGGCCCTCACTCTAACACTGAAAAAGAATTCAATTCTGCCAACAACTGTGAACTTGAAAACTGATCTCTTTTCCATCGAGCCTTAAATTGAATGCTGCCCAGGTTGACATAGTGATTATATTCTTGGGAAAGGACTTGAACCAGAAGACTCACTTAAGTAGGGCCCAAAGAAATGATAACGTGTTATGTGTGTGTATGCATTTGTGAGTCATTAAATATTCATCAGTAGATAACTAACACAGAATTGTATATGATATCAATATTGATTGAGATATTAAATGAATGGTGGGATTAATTGATAAGAGTAAATAATTAGGAGACAATAAAGCTCTGTGAAGAGTTAGTTAGAGAAGGAGATGAGAAGCAGCAATATTCTTTAGGAACTGAAAGTCGTTTACATTGCAGAAGGTTTCAGACAGAAAATAAGGAGGCAGCCAAAACCCAGAAGAGTTTATATGTCACTTCAGGGCACGTGGGTTTCTAATCATATAAAAGCTGTAGACAGAGCAGAGGAGAGAGAGGTCTGAATATGACTTAGAGAGATAACTCTTATAAGAAGGAAGAATTAGAATAGGAAAGATTAATAATATATTAGTAATTGCTAATATTTATCAGCACTCTTCCACTTCATTTAACATCCACAAGCCTCTTCCCTAAATTGTAGCTGTTATCCTTTCTAATATGAGAAAGTTGAGATAGGGTGAAATTAAGTGAACTTATAAAATATAGAGAGCTAATCAACCATACAGCCAGGGTTTGAAACAATCAGATGTGCCCCAGGGGCCATCTGCATAATGCCCGTTACATGCTGTTGATTCCAGAAACTACTGCAGCAGTAGACTTGACCTTATCTAAAAGGAAGCAGGTGAGAAAAGCATCCTTTCAACTTCCAACTTTCTAGTTTAATCCTTGCCATTTGCCAGCCTCCCTTGTGACAA
>PVKM010017251.1:0-26079 GCA_004027735.1 Carollia perspicillata
TTGTTTCTATTTTTTCATTATTAAGAACAGTGATAAAATGAACATCCTTACAAACACATCTTCATAATTCTGCCATTATTCACTAGGATAAAATTTCAGTGCTGGGCTAAAGTATATGAGCTTTTCAACATATGATAGAGACTAGCATTCAGATTTTTTTTTAAAGTTTTGGGTATAATTTGCCAAATTCCCCTTCAAAAAGATCATATTAATTTATATCTCACAAGTAGTATTTGAGAAGCAAGACCAGATCTTCCATAGATGTGTTGTTACTGTATGAGTTTAAAGTTGAATTCTGTTTGGGTAGTATTAATTCTGAAATTTTGAAATGAGAAGAAATGAATGCCATTTCACTCAGCTTTTATTGAACTTTTGAGTTCTGACATCATGCCTCTATTTAAAGAAGGAATTTTACATTAACCTCATTTGAGAAGGAAGCAAAGGTTGATATTTTAATGAAATTTTTTCTAGGTACTGAGACACAGTCTTCACTTTGGGAAGCTGTGGCCTTCTTTTTAGAAAGCATTGCTCTGCATGACAGTATGGCAGCCGAGAAGTGCTTTGGCACTGGGGCAGCAGGAGACAGACCCAGCCCACAGGAGGAAGAGAGATATAATTATAGCAAATGCACAATTGCTGTTCGGATTATGGAATTTACCACAACGCTGCTCGGCATCCACCCAGAAGGCTGGAAGGTAGGGTCACTCCTGCTGCTTTGTTAATCTGAGGATAGTACTTGGCATTGGAAAAATACAATAAAGTACTTATTAGAAGTGGCTTTTGCTTTGTTAGAACTATCCATTGCTGCAGGATTTAGCTGTTCTTGAAGATAATAAAATGTTTCATGTACTTCAAATACCCATTGTGTGAATAAAATACAAATAATTTTTCTAAATTTTTGTTGGATTATCTCATTTTTTACTATGATCAAACATCTGCCTTAGGAAACATACATTTAGGAAATATTTATAAATGTATCTGTCAGGCTTATTATATAAACAAACTCTAGTCAATTCATCTAGCTAATATATACTAAGCACCTACTGTATTCTAGGTCCTGTCCTGCCAATACAACTTTGACCTAAACCAGAGGCTGGAAACCTATGGTCCCTCAGCTGCCGTAGGTTTCCCACCTATGGGAAATCCCACCTGCTGCCTGCTCGTGTAAAGCAGGCTTTATTAGAACACATCCAGGTTCATGTGTTCACTTATTGTTCATGGTGGCTTTCACACGATGATGGCAAGTAGTCAAGTCATTGCAGCAGAGACCCTGGGGCCCATAAAGCCAAGCACATTTATTGTCTGACACTTCACAGAGAACATTTGCCAACCCTTGCCCTAGCCAGGCAAAATTCCCAATTTCATGGACCTTAACACTCTTGTGAAAATCTAAATGCTAACTGATAGATGTGCTTTTATTCAAATCTGTCTTTTACAGCTTCTTGAGAAGTATTTATGTAACACAAACCTCATGAAGCTATTGGTGAGGACTCTGTGTGAGCCCTCAAGCATAGGTTTCAATATCAGCGATGTGCACATCATGGATCATCTCCCTGATGTTTGTGTGAACCTGATGAAAGCACTAAAGAATTCCCCATATGAAGACATCCTAGAGATACACCTCAAGGAAAAAATAACAGCACAGAGGTGAGCATTCGGAACATGCTGAGGGTCAGCGTTGTGGTGGAATCGAAGGTTGCAGCGTGCTCTGGCCGCTGTGCGCCTGTCCACTCCAGCTCCACTTCTTCAAGTTAAGCATCTCATCAGTGGAGTGTCTGGTGCGGAGGATCTCGTCAGTTTGAAAGTCATCCACTTGGCAAATGCCTTCCCTGTCCCTTACAGTGCACGTAAGCCTAGCCTGTGCCTTAGCCCCGTGTTGATCTTCATGGCCCCTTTGTTTTGTGTTAGCCCGTGGTCGGTTTCCAGCGCCGTGAAATGAATTTGGGTGCCAGGCAGTTAGTAAATGCATTTATAACAGAATACACACACTCTTCAGTGTGTCCTGATAATTCAATGAGGTTAGCGCTCACCTGGTTTCCTTTTTGCTTTTCTCGAATGGCCAGCATTGAGGAGCTCTGTGCCACTGACCTGTATGGCCTTGATGCTTCTGTGGAGAGGGCCAAGTTGTCATCTATTGTGTCGGCCTGTAAACAGCTTCATAAAGCTGGATTTTTGCATGTTATATTGCCATCCCAGGTAACCACATTTTGTTTTTACATTTTTCTTAATGTTATGAAGCTAATTAGTCTATTATTTATATTCTCTTCAAAACATCCTTTATGCATGCTGAAATGGGAATTACAGAAATACTTGATTCAGTCATGTAGGTGTTACCAGAAATACAAATATGAAAGTAAATATAAAAATTTATAAATATAAAATGGAAATATAATAAAGGATATCTGAATATTTCCAGCTGCCTTCAGATGAACTTAACTGCTCCTGTGCCTTTGCGGCTGGGCAGCACCATTGAAAAATGCAGCCTGGACAGCAGAGCTGGGTGGAAATTTTCCTGACAATTGGAAGGCGGTTGTCAGCATTAGCCATAATGGAATTTTTAATTAATGAAAGGTGTGAAACTGTGTCTTTCTAGAAAATATTTTATTGCTGAATATTTCAATGTTGATTTTATTTTAGTCTGTAGATCAGAATCATTCTCTTGGCACAAAACTTCTCTCCCTGGTTTATAAAAGCATTGCGCCTGGACACGAGCAGCAGTGCCTTCCTTCACTTGACCCTAGTTGTAAGCGACTGGCCCGTGGACTTCTGGAGTTGGCCTTTGCGTTTGGAGGACTGGTAGGAAAAATAGCTACATGCTGTTCTATCCTAATAATGTGAATATGTAACTCACATGCATTCCATCTTTAAAAATAGGAATTTAGTTGGATAAATTCTTGGCTGCACAAGTACTTAAGTTGAGTTTCTGAAAGGTTTTTTAGAAATAAATAAACAAATAAAAAACAAATGTATAACAGCATTCTCTTAAATTGGGGTTTTGTCTGTCCCTCTTTGTTTCCAAAAGGACTTTAGGTAGAGAACATTTTGTGAATTTAAAGCTGAACTGTGTTGACACAGTGACCTTTTTCCCCTGTCCCTGGTGTTTCTCCAGATGGCTGATTTGGGAAAGCCCCTGATGGATAGACAATTCCAGAGGCACCACACAAAAACGTCTTCACTGTCTGTTTGAACTGTGCAGGGCTGGCCTCAGCAGTCTCTGCTGTAGTTGAGACCTGCCGGACAGTACTGTGCGTTCACTCCATTGACCCATCTTTCCTCCTGCAGCAGAAACCTCTTTGCTTCTTTGTCCACCTAATGCAAACAAATTGCATGCTTGAATTGTCAAATAATACTCACCTTTACTGGGCTCTCCTTTCAATGCAACAGTAAGATGTCTAGCAATTTGGGAGCAACATGAGTCAGGGAAGATATTTTTCCGAAATTGAAACCTAGAAAATGGGGACTCATTGAAATGTGTACAATTCAAACTCGAACCCAGGCCTTTAAATATCAGGCTCTCATGTGATTTTCCACTTTAATAGCCATCCCAGGAGTCTTTCTGTAACCTTTAAGATACGCATTTCAGTCATCGCACTTCTCTTTCTCCTTCTCAGTGTGAGTGCCTCGTGAGCCTTCTCCTGGATGTGGCCGTGTTGTCCATGCCATCCTCAGGAGGCTCCCAGAGCAGCATCGTCAGCTTCTGCCACGGGGAGTATTTTTATAGCTTGTTCTCAGAAACAGTCAACACTGAATTGTTGAAAAATCTAGATCTTGCTGTGCTGGAGCTTATGAAATCATCTGTGGATAATCCCAAAATGGTAATGAAATTTTACTTTAGGTATCTTTTCTTATATAATGCTTGTATTCATGAAATATATTACTGAAAACGAAACAAGATTTCTTCCTGCAAGGTTTAAAGCTCTTGCCAATGCTTAAAAACAAAATAGAAGGAAACAAAACGTAGCCTTTGTGAATGGTTAATAATGGATGTCGAAACATCATTTTTTCTTATCTCTCACTTTCCCACAATCGATCTCCAGGCCGAATTGAATAAGGCACAGCTGTACAGGAAAATGACTGTCAAGATTTGGCAACAGAGCTCATAAACCTATCCTGAGGTCCAAGCCTGCCTTTGTTTCCCCTCCAGCATTTAGCTGGTCCCATGCGTTCTGGTATCATTTCCTGCAAGTTCCGGTTACAGCCCACTTTGCCACCTCACGTCAAACCTTTGGAGATCAATATTTAATATACAGTTGACTCTGGTTTGCTAAACTTACAAAATTTTGAAATTTAATCTGGTCTATAGATGATCAGAAACTGTTTACTGTTAGAATGACAATTTTAAGGGAAGAGTGTGTACTTTCCTACTGGGTTAAGCTTTTATTCCAAACAGTGCTTGCTGTCTGTTAGAGGGGAATATTTTGTGATAGGTTGCACTAGGAATTTGTATTTTTTTAAAGTTAGAATTAGAATAATAATAGAGTCAACACTCAGAAAGTATAACAATTTCAGGATTTAAACTACTCATATCTCTGGTGAAGATGATGGATAAAAATCATATGCATTTACCTCCACCTCAAATATCTTTAAAATGACAGAAACAGGGTTTTCAAAAAAAGTACAGTGTTAAAGGACACAGGGGAAAGGAAAAGGGACAAGAGTGCAACACTTGGAAGCTGGAAGACAAACAGACTTCAGAGTCCAAGCAAGTATGAGCATGGGCAGCTCCAGGCGGAGGAGACCCTGGGCTTCTGGAGCAGAGAGAGGGCGGGCGTGAAGAACAAACTGAAAACAGGAAAACTGCTTGAAGGTTAGTCGTGCCGTATGGACAGGGGACTAACCCTTCCTAACTTGAGGGCACTGAAGAGTCTCTGGACAGAGGGACTGGAGGACCCTAGGCATAGTTGAATGTAAGGATACATTTTTTTTTTTAAAAAAAGACTTTCAGTGAAAATTTAGACTCATTTTTAGTATATAATACAAGTAGCTCTTTAAGCAATATAGTAAAGTTTGGAGTACTTTGTATCATAACACAAACATTTTATTATTTAACTAATAAGTAATTATTAGGGAGAATTCTGTTACGTACTTTTATCTTACTAGTTTAATGTCAGTTCTCCAACTATTGGTCTCCCACTAATTTTTTTAAACAACCAAAGTATTTCTGGTATATGCTGTATTTTTCCACTTTTCTGATGGGTTGTACATTCTTATTATTTGTAAGAGATGTTAGTACATTAAGCATGCCAGACCTCTCTATCTGTATGTTGAACGGACTTTTCCCTACTGGCCATTTGTCTTTTCATTCTCACTCAGAGTGTTTCTTCTGTACAAGAGTATTTTATTTTTTTATGGTGAACCTCACTTACTTTTTATTATTTGTCTTTTGGATAAAGGCATTCTCCATCCCTATATTGTCTTTTAAATCTGCCTATATTTTTTTTTCTGTTACTTTTGTAGTTTCTTTTTAAAAGCAAATATAAATAATATAAAGAGCACTGTATATGACATTTTTCTCGAAATGGTTACATATTGGACAACATTTATTCTCTAATGCATATTTTCCTCACTGATTCAAGATTCCAACTTTTTCAAATGCTAAATCCCTATACATATTTGGGTCTGAGGTTGAACATTTTTAACTTGTTACTTAACTATCTGGTTTTCAGTCAGTACTGCATTGTTTTAATTTCAGCAATTTTAAAATACATTTTAACATGTAGTAAGGCAATGTCTCTTCTTCATATTTTGTTTATCCGAATTCTTCTAGATACTTGCATGGTTATTCTTCAAAATGAAATTTAGAATCACTTGGTTAAGTTCCTTACCACCCTCCCCACAACATTTAAGATTCCGGTTGATAATTTACTATGTAGAGAGTAAATGTAAATGGAATTGATGTTTTTTTTTCTGCACATTTCTTGTTAAGATCATTTCTAGATATTATATGCTATTTAGTTGTAAATGTAAATGGAATATTTTCCTTTAATTTTTTTATAAGATGTGGAATGTTAGAAAGCCACTAATTTTATTTATTCATTTTGTAATCAATCTCATTAATGGATTTTCTCTTTTCCAGATTTATTGAGATGCAGTTGACAAATAATATTGTACTAGTTTTCACTGTACAACATGCTGATTCGATAATGTGTACATTGCGAAGTGATTGCCACAATAAGTTTAGTTAACATCTCTCACTTCACATCATTACAGTTTTCTTACTTGTGATGAGAAATTTTAAGATATACTCTCTGACCACCTTTTAAATATGCTGCACAATATAGTTAACTTTTTGATATTGTCACAATGCTATATATTACATCTCCAGAACCTGTAACAGGAAGTTTGTAACTTTGGACCACCGTGACCCATTTCAACTATCCAACGCCACCCCCCTGCCTCTAGCAAACAGTCTGTTCTCAATATCTGTGAGTTTAGGTTTTTTTTAAGACTCCACATATATTATACAGGGTTTATCTTTCTCTGCCTAGCTTATTTCACTTAATATAATGTCCTCAAGGTGGATTCATGTTATGGCAATTTATAGAATTTCCTCTTTTAAATGGTAGAGTAACATTCTGTTCTTTGTACATAGTACATCTTTTTTATCCATTTATCTGTTGATGGATACTTACATTGTTTCCATGTCTTGGCTGTAGTAAATAATGCTGCAGTGAACATCCTTTCTAGGAAGTGATGTTGTTTTTTTCAGATACATACCCAGAAGTGGAGTTGCTGTATGATCATTGTATTTTTAACTTTTTGAGGAACCACCACACTGTATTCTGTAGTAGTTGTACCAATTTACATTCCCACCAACAGTACACAAGGTTCACTTTTCTTCACATTCTCACCAATACTTCTTATTTCTTGTCTTTTTGATAATACATATTTTAACAGGTATTTGGTGATACTGTGATTTTAATTTGCATATCCCTGATAATTAGTGATGCTGAGCACCTTTTCGTGTACCTGTTGGTTATCTGTATGTCTTCTTTAGAAAAATGGCTATTCAGTTCTCTGACCATTCTCAAATTTGATTGTTTGCGTTTTGCTATTAAGTTGTATGGGTTATTTATATTTTTGGATATTAACTCCTTATCAGATATGATTTGCAAATGTTTTCTCCTATAACTTACCTTTTCATTTTATTGATGATTTTCTTTATTATGCAAAAGCTTTTTTAGTTCAGTATAGTCCTTCTTGTTTATTTTGTTTTTGCTCACATTGCTTTTGGTGTGAAATCTAAAAATTTATTGCCAAGACCAATGTAAAGAGTCCTACCCTCCAAGCTTTCTTCTAGGAGTTTTATAGCTTCAGGTCTTATATCCAAGTCTTGAATGAATACATTTTGAGCTGATTTTGTGTGTGGTGTGAGATACGGGTCAAATTTCATTCTTTTGCATGTGGCTGTCCAGTTTTCCCAGCACCTTTTATTGAAGAGACTGTCCTTTCACCCTTGTATATCCTTTACTCTTTGTTTTTTTGTGTGGGTTTATTTTGGGGTTCTTTATTCTGTTCCATTGATCTGTGTATCTGTTTTTATGCCAGTACCATATTACTTTGATTACTTTTTTGACATTATAGTATAATATAAAATTAGGAAGTGTGATGCCTCCAGAACTGTTCTTTCTCGAGATTACTTTGGCTATTTGGTGTCTCTTGGGGTTCCCTTCAAAGTGTAGGATTATTCTAGTTCTTTGAAAATGCCACTGGAATTTTGAATTTGTATATTTCTTTGTGTAGTATGGATGTTTTAACAATATTAATTCTTCTATCAGTATGGAATGTCTTTATATTTACTTATGTCTTTTACAATTTTTATCAGTATTCTTTAGTTTTGAGAGTACAGGTCTTTCATCTCCTTAGTTAAGTTTATTCCTGGGTATTTTATTCTTTTTGATTCAATTTTAAATGGGATTGCTTTCTTAATTTATTTTTTTTGATCATTTGTCATTGGAGTATAGGTTTTTGAATATTGTCTTTTGTATCCTTCAGCTTTTCTGAATTTGTTGATTATTTTTAATAGGTTTGGTGTAGTCTAAAATTTTCTATATGTAATATGTCAGCTGCTAATAGAGACATTTTTATCTCTTCCTTTCTGATTTGGATGCCTTTTGTTTTACTGGATCAACTTCTTTGGCTGGGACTTCTAGTATAATAGTGTTTAGAGTGGGCATCCTTGTCCTATTCCCAGTCTTAGAGGAAACACTTTCAACTTTTCACCATTGAAGATGATGTTAGTGTGGGCTTGTCATATATGGTTTTTATTATGTTGAGGTATGTTCCCTCTCTTTCCGCTTAATTGAGACTTCTTACCATAAGTAGATGCTGAATTTTGTCAGACATGTTTTTCTGTATATGTTGATATGATCGTGGGTTTTTATCCTTCATTTTGTTTATGTGTGTCTCACATAAATTGATTATCAGATATTGTACCAACCTTGTCTCCCTGGAATAAATCCCACTTGATCATGGTATATGGTCTTTTTAATGTATTACTGAATTTGGTTCACTATTGTTTTCTTGAGGACTTTTGCATTTATATTCATCAGTGATATTTCCTTGTAATTTTCTTTTCTTCTATTTTTGGTTTCTTCTTGTCTGGTACATTTGGTATGTTCATATCTGGTTTTGGTATCATGGTAATTCTGGCTTTGTAAAGTGAGTTTTGATGTGTTTCCTCTGTTATTTTTTTGGAATAGTTTGATAATGATTGACATTCATTTTTCTTTGAATGTTTGGTAGAATTCACCAGAGAGGCCATCATTTCCTGGACTTTTGTTTGTTGGGATGTTTTCCATTACTGATTCACTCTCCTTACTAGTTAATTGGTCTATTCAGATTATTTATCTCTTCCTGATTCATTCTTGTTAGGCTGTTTGTTTCTAGGTATTTATACATTTCTTCCAAATTGTCCAATTTGTTAGTGTACAACTGTTTATAGTAGTGTCATGATCCTTTGTATTTTTGTGGTGTAAGGATACCTTCTTGAATGCAGGGAAGTTAAATGAAATCCTGCCTAAATTCTGATATTTAGGGCTTAGGCCTTTCCTCCCAGTTTGGGTTCCAGAAGATGGTCTTCTAGGAATATACTCTCACGTGGAATATTGGGATTTTTGTAACAAGCCTAAGACAAATAAAGATATTGTCATCACTGCCAAGCCAGATCAGTTTACAGCAATGACCATGACCAGTGAGCCCAGCCCACTGCACAGTGCTTCTAGTCAGTTCCTTAATATGTGCCAATAGCAACGGGATTCTGAGGAAAAGGGTTCTTCTAAAGGGGCAGACTGGGAAAAAGACACGTGAAGCAGAAACTGTTCAGTGAGATGGAAATGTAAAAAGCAGAAAACTTCAGAAAGATGAGGGAAGAGAGTGTATCCATGAAACAAGACTTGTTACTGAAAAGAAACATCACAGGACAAAGGAGAATTTGGGGGAATTAAGCATAGGCATCAGAAATAAAAATGAAGTGGGTTTGGAAGGTAATATTCAGGAACTCTTACAAAGAATAGAGGAAAAGGGACAAAACAAAGTAGGAGAGAAAGATGAGGAGACTTGCATCAATCTGCATGGCGGAATACCAGAGCCTCCACCCCAGAGGGAAGGTAACACCTCCGTGACTAACAGCTGAAAAGAATTTACCACAGAGACAGTCCTTGGGTTTCCAGGTGGAAGAGGGCCATTGAGTGCCCAGACAGTGTATGAAAACGCCTCCACATTTCTCAAAAATTTAGAACCCTGGGGTTTCACCATTAGAAAAGATCCTGAAAAGTTTCTGTAGGAGAAAGCCTGATTACATTAAAAGGATCAAGAGATTAGGTTGCTTTTTATCTTTGCAGCAGCAAAATGGATGCTGTCAAATTTTCTTCACAATTAAGGAGGGAAGATTACCAACACGGAGTTCTGAATCTGGCTGGATTATCAATTATATATGAAAGTCAAATAAATGTTTCAGATGTTCCAAAGGAATATATTTTCTGTGCATTTCTAACCAGGAAGCTCCTGGAGGAAGTATGTACTTCACTAAAATAAAGCAGTCAGCCAAGAAAGAGGATGACGTTGGATCTGGGAAGATGGCCGGAACGTATAAAAGTGGATGAGGCTCCCAGAGGGTATTGAAGCGAAACCCTAGGGCAGCAGTCACAACACTCCAGAGTGAGAGCTGTCACCACAGAGAGGGAGCTGATAGACTTCTTGTGATATTTGGATATCGTGAGGAGATTTGATTAATTTGAGAGAATTTGATGACAAACAATGGTAGGCACATTGAAAAGAGTAAAGGAAGGAAAAGCGTTGGTAGTGTGCTTGACTTGGATCACCTGTGGAAAATGATTACATTGTCATAATGATAGGAATATATTGAATATTCATCTAGCCAAATAGAAAGCACTGTTGAAAAGGTGGTGGTACAGGAAATGTGTGCATGCCAGCCTGTGCGCATGTGTACAGATGTGCGGGTCTGTGAATGTGTGTGCACATAAAGTGGGGAAGGGGGCAGAAGAAGGCTAATCCCTCCTCCCATCAAGAATGCCCCAAACTAAGAACACAAGAAAAGCAGTGTGAGCATCATTTCATAAATGAAACACATCATACTTCTGCAGGAAAATTTACATGTTCAAGTGCTATTCTCAAATTGGAGGAGCTGCGAAGTTACAGCTATTATAAAATTAACAAGAATGGCTTTGCAATGACAGTAAATTTTGTTATGTATGTTGGTCTTAATGTTAAGAATTTTTCTTCATCCGCCACACACTTGTTTCAGGTGAGCACCGTTTTGAACGGTATGTTAGATCAGAGCTTCAGGGATCGGGCCAGTCAGAAACATCAAGCACTAAAACTTGTGACTGTAATTCTGCAAAACTGGAAAAAGTGTGATTTGTGGTGGGCCAGTGATTCTGCTCCTGAAAGTAAAGTGGCAGTGCTGACTTTACTGGCAAAAATTTTGCAGGTAATTTGAGAAACGTTAAAAATACAATTGTGTTTGTTTTTTTGACTCTATAACTTATATCTTTAAAAATTTGATGGAATTTTGATAAAAATATTTTTTACTGGACAATTGGTGATTATCTTACATTTTATACTTTTTCTGTTATTTTACTTCATTATCACTCATGCTCATTATCATTTCTTGTACAATACTTTATCTATTTAGTGTGTTTTTACATGCATTGTCTTATCAGACAATTTTAAAGTATTTTTGAACAAGAATTACTGAAATATTATTGAAGCCCAGGAACAAATTTATAGGTTATTTCTGAAATTTAAAAATTTGAAAACTGTGTTAAAGGAAATTAGAGACATGATGTAGAAATGTGTCATGTTTTTATCTCCCCTCCTTTAGATTGATTCATCTGTGTCTTTTAATACAAATCACAGTGCATTCCCTGAAGTCTTTACAACATACACTAGTATACTTGCTGATTCGAAGTTGGGTCTACATTTAAAGGTAAGTCTTAAAAAGATTTTTTTTCAGATTATGTTTTTCATTATTTTTCATTTTACATTTTTGCTTATTTGTGATGTGTACTATTTTTTATAATGGAAAATTTCATAATTCAAAGACAGAGAGGCTAGCACAATAAACCCCCACGTACTTATTACCCAACCTCGATAGCCATCTGTCTGTGGGCTTGTTTGTTCCAGCTGTACAGTCACTCCTACCCATCACATGAAGGAAATCCCTGGTGTCCTGTTATCTGACCTGCACATACTTATTTAGTATATCTCTCCAAAAAGACAAGTAAAACCACAATGAGATTACCAAACTTAGACGAAATTACACTTGGCTTTGCATGTAGATTATTTAAATTGGCTTTTTTGAGAATTGCCATATTAATTAATGAATGATAGACTTTAAACTATTAATCATTTTTCTATTAATAAGTAATATGAAGTATCTTGGTAATTTTTAGGGTGAAGACATAATATTCTCATTTTTAAAGTTCTTTAATAATTGGACTTTACACTCTAATAAAATGTGGCCTAATGAAAATCATCATTTTATTGTGTCATGAAGATTTTCTTTAGAATGTTCGCTCTCTGTGATTAACCAAGTTTCTCCTTTCTCAGTGGGAGGCAGTCTACAAACTTACCTGCCACATAAGGGAGATAGGAAATAACAGCTAGTTTCTTTGAAGCTTGGTATGCAGTTCTGAGTTAGTTCTGCAAGGAATATTTGTAAATTACCCCATAGGTTATTGGTGGTGTTCTTTCCACTCAAAACTTGCCTGGTTTATTTCTACTAGAGTCTGTATTTTGAGGAGAAGTAACATAGAGAATTATACAGTGCCCTTTGTATTTATATGTATACAGCCCTGACTTGGCTTACTTCCCTCTAGAGTAGGAGCCATAATACTCATGGTGTTCAGGGTTTTTAAATGTAATCTGGAAGGTATTCTGAAGTGTTTTATTGAATCTACTAGTGTTTTATTTGCAAAGTCTTTAGAAGCGGTAATTTTATTTATCCCCATATTTCATATGTCTGCATTGCTCCACAGGGTCAAGCTATAATTCTGCTTCCGTTCTTCACCAGTCTCACTGGAGGCAGTCTAGAGGACCTTAAGCATGTTCTCGAAAAGCTCATTGTTTCTAATTTTCCTATGAAGTCAGAAGAATTTCACCCAGGAACTTTGCAGTACAATAATTATGTGGACTGCATGAAAAAGGTAGGGTTTTCTTAGTAGTAACAAGTAAATTTAAAATGTGTTTTTTTCTGTCACATTTTGTGATGAAAAGAAGTAAGTGAAACATTCAGAGTAAGATGAATGTTACCACTTTAAGAATTCAGCCCTGACTGGTGTGGCTCAGTTGGTTGGGTGTCATTCTGTAAAGCGAAGAGTCACCAGTTCTGTTCGCGGTCAGTACACGTGCCTGGGTTGTGGGTTAGGTCCCTGGTCAGGACGCATACAAGAGACAAATGATAGATGTTTTTCTCTCACATTGATGTTTCTCTCCCTTCCTTCTTTTTCTCTAAAAATAAATAAGTAAAATCTTAAAATAAAAGAATTCACCAGTATTTCATTTTGAAAGCTGGATAGCACTGGAAGCAGATGCATATCTAAATGCTTTGGAATTCATTTTTCTCTCTAATTTTAAATTAGGAAATATTTTTATGCATAAACATATTGTGAATTATTTTATGTGTAATGGATAAATCTTAAAAAACAGTACCAAAAAGAGGTGAGAAATAGATTATTGTCAGTATGTTTCATTTTCTAACATTTGAGTACTGGTTATTTGAGAAACATTCAGTGATTATCACCCATATTATTTAATATACAGCAGAAGGTCCCTGAAATACCAGTAAACAAAGTGGTAGATTATTTCTCTCTTCTGTACAATTCTAGATTGACTACTTAGGGGAGCTTCTCAGTCAACAGGGACCCAGTCTCCTTTAACCTTGTTCTCTGTCTTTCTTCATATATAGCTTCTATTTTGTCCGGAATGGCTGCTCCAGCAACTCCTATCTTGTTCCTTTGTATCCAAGAAGAAGTAGAGAAGTGTAGGAGAGAACACATTGCTTCCTTTTAAGTGCTTAATTCTGAACTTACACATGTCAATTCTGCTGATATCCAGTTTGGCTGTGAATGTTGTTATTAGAGCACACGCATACTCATCTAAAACTCAGGGGTCCAGAAAAACTAAGGCAACGACCATTGCAGCGTGAGTAGTGGTCTGTCATACTCATGATGGACTGAGCCCTGAACCAATATCTGAACCTTCATTATTTTGAATACTTAAAAATAATGAAGACGGTCTTTGTTTTCAAAGAGCTTATAGTAAAACAAAGAAGAAACAAACAAAAAACCAGATGATTAAAACACACTTTACTAAATGCTAGGATAGAGATAGACATAGGTGTGGCAGATTATACAGTGTTTTCCAAAGATGACTGTACCAGTATATCCCCTTCCACATGTTTTTCTTACTGTGTGGCTTTTCCACTGAAAGACAAAGTCTGATTTTCCTCCTGTTGGGGATGGATTGTCCTTAAAGAGTCAATAAAAAGAATGCAGAGTAAGTAATGCTACATGACTTCCAACACTAACTATAAAGGCTTACAGCTTCCTCCTGACTTTCTCTGTTTCCTGGGACTCTTCTTTGTAGGACCCAGTCATATGGAAAGACCAGTGTACAAACCCTGCCCGACTATACAGAATCATTCCCCATTCTTTTTATATAATTTTTCCAACATACAGGGAAAATGAAAGAAAAGTAAAACAAGTATTTATATTACCGTCTCCTATATTGAACAGTTAACATTCTGTTATGTGTGTGTGTGTGTGTGTTTGTGTGTTTTGACTGAAATATTTGCACGTTAGTTTCAGACATGATATTTCATTCCTAAATACTTCATTATGCACGTCCTACCAATAAGCCACAGCATTGTCGTCATGCCCAGGCATGTGAACACTTCTCCAGTGTCATGTGTTATGTAGTCCACATTCGCATTTCTTTGGGTGCCCCCATGTTTAGCTGGTGTTTCAAACCAGGATCCATAATGATTGCACTGAATTGTCATGTCTCTCATATCTTTTAATCGAGAACTGCTTTACCTTGTCCATTTTGTTTTTTCATGATATTTAATTTTTGGAAGAAACCAGAGTACTACTCTTAGATGTTGTCCCACTTGGATGTTGTGCTGTGCCACATTTGTCTGATTATTTCCTTGTAGTGTTCTTTGTTTTTAAAGATTTTTATTTATTTATTTTTAGAGAGGGGGAAGGGAGAAGGAAAGAGAGGCAGAGAAACATCACTGGTTGCCTCTCACGTGCCCCCTACTGGGCCCCTGGCCCACAACCCAGGCCTGTGCCCCAACTGGGAATCGAACTAACAATGCTTTGGTTCGCAGGCTGGCACTCAATCCACAGAGCCACAACAGGCAGGTCTTCCTTGGAGTGTTCTGTAACTTGTCCCTAATCTTCTGTATTTCCTCTAAACTGGAGTGAGGCTTAAAGCTTGGTCATGAGATTCAGGCTCATCTTTTTGGCAACAAGAGCACATCAGGAAGCAAATAGTGCCACTGTCCCATTAGTGACCTCATGTCTTATGGCCTGGTTAAGATGGTGACTGCCTCATTTCTCTACTGAACAAAAGAGAACATTGAATATATCTCCTAGAAAGTAGAACAAACAGGCATTTAGCTGGAAATTGGGAGTAAAAGTGAAAATGCTACATGCGCAACCTAGACATCTGTACAATTAAGACGGTGTCAAAGAGACACCCATATCCGGAATAAAAGACCCCATAGAGTCTCACCTGGAATGGTGAAGGAAAGTGCCCTTAGTGAAGACCTGTAATTATAGGATTTCCGAACCTGGTAATAAAGAGGAAATTCTAAAAGGTGTTAGGGGGAAAATAGCTGTAAAACCTTAAAAACTAAAGCTCAAATATTTAACAAAATTGTTATATGCCAGACATTTATTACATCTGCAAAATGACTAAAATATTAGTATTTCTTAATTATCTATGAAATTATGTTATAATTAATTTTTTATTTAGAACTGTTAAATACAAAACTAAAATGAAAATCCAGCAAAATTATTATTATCAACATTATTGGATTTTTTTTTTTTTCAGTTTTTAGATGCATTGGAATTATCTCAAAGTCCTGTATTGTTGCAGTTGATGACTGAAATTCTTTGTCGAGAGCAACAACACATTATGGAAGATTTATTTCAATCCACTTTCAAAAATATTGCTAGAAAGTAAGTCATTCTTGTCTGGGATGCCAGGAACCATATACATTATGTTTCTGTGGGAAATTTATCTTCTCCATTCCAAAAATTAGTTGAGTGACAATTGAACTCAACTGTTACAACTAAATTTTATTTTGTTTTTCATAAGAAAAAAAGATTTTTATCTTGCAAGTCTTAAACATACTCAAATTTGAAGGTAAAACTATAAATGAATCTCCAGATTAAACAAGCATCAGCATTTTCCAGCTTCATCACCCCCTTTTGGCATGGCTTCTTTATTCATCATGTTTTTGAGGTTCATTAATGATGTAGCATGATTCAGTAGTTTGTTCCTTTTTATTGGCATTTAAAAAATCATAATTAACCAACTATAGAACAGTCCACACAACTATGGAAAAATACATTCTTTCTGAACATATATGGAACATTCTTCAGGACACACCATATGGTAGGTCATTAAAGAAGTCCTAATAAATCTAAAATATTAAAATCTGACAAAGTATATTCTCTAAACACGTAAAGTTAGATTATAAATGAACAACAAAATGAACATTGAATATCCAAAAATATTTCTAAATACTGAACTAATTAAATAACATCCAAATTATGATGACAAACTCTCAACAAAGTGGGGGATACAGGGAACATGCCTCAACATAATAAAGACTATCTATGACAGACACACACCTAACATCACACTCGCTGGGGAAAAACTAAAAGTGTTACACTTAAAATCGAGAGCAAGACAGGGATGTCCGCTTTCACTGTGAGGGAGCTCCTGCCAGGATGGCAGAGTAGATAAACTCTGCCTGTCCCCTCCAATGACCACAAGAAAATTACCACTAAATTGTAGAACAATCCTCATTGAAAACCACCTGAAGACCAAACAGAGTTTCTGTCACGAAGGATATAAAGAAGAAGCCGTGCTGAGGTTGGTAGGAGGGCAGGAGATG
The DNA here is from genome assembly GCA_004027735.1 of Carollia perspicillata. Taxonomy (NCBI): domain Eukaryota; kingdom Metazoa; phylum Chordata; class Mammalia; order Chiroptera; family Phyllostomidae; genus Carollia; species Carollia perspicillata. The sequence goes on from PVKM010017251.1 coordinate 16,655, forward strand.
CAGGACAGGTGGTGCCCCCTGGTGTGGTGGTTAAGAAACGGGAGGGATATCTCTGCCGTGGAGATTTCCCCTGAGGAGTGAGGGCTTCCAGCCCCACACTGGGCTCCCCAACCCACGGCATCAGTGCTGAGGAGTCCCATAATATCTGGCTGTGAAAACTAGCAGGGGTTGAATTTGAGAAATACGAAGGACTGTGGGAGACTGAAACACAGGCCTCAGGGGGACCGTGCAGAGACTTACTTGTCGCAAATTCACTCTAAGATGCCTTGCAAGAGCAGTAGCTCAGGAAGTGCCAGGAGTCTACGGGGAGGAACTGAATTGACCAACTTCAGGGTGAGGGCTGGAGGGTTAGGTGCAGGAGTAGCTTTCTGTGGGGACTAAAGCACTGGCACCAGATTAGAAAAAGTAAAACTGTCATTATTTGCAGATGACACGATACAGGGTTCCTTATATAGAGAACCCTAAAAGTATACCAAAGAACTATTAGAACTGATAAATGACTTCAGTAAAGTAGGAGGATACAAAATTAATATTTTATATGTTAGTAATGAATCATGAGAGAATCTAAGAATCACATTTATAATTGCATCAAAAAAATAAAGTGCCACGTAACTTCTTTTGGGGCTATATTTGCATTCTCTTCAGCAATGTATAAGAATGTCTGTTTCATCATAGTCTTGACAATGAGTCTATTGTCATATATTTAGATTTTTCCCAATTTTTTATTTTAGAAAGGATTTGTCAGTGTTACTTTAATTTGTATTTCTTTTGTCATGAATGAAATAGAGCAAATGTTTAACCTTTATTTTCATTTATATTTCAGTAAACAATCTGTTGGTTTATATTTCAGTAAACCCCTTTTATAAAGAATTTATTTATTCATTCATTCATTCATTCATTCATTCATTCATTCATTCATTCATTTAAAGAGAGGAGGTAAAGAGGGAGAGAAACATCAACTGGTTACCTCTTGTACTCCCTCAACCAGGGACCTGGCCCACAACCCAGGGATGTACCCTGACTGGGAATCAAACCGGCAACCTTTTGCTTTGCGGGAGATGCTCAACCAACTAAGGATGTCAGTCAGGGCTGTTGAACCATTTTTAAAATCAGATATTTTAGCTCTATGGTTTGAATGTTTTAAGGCTGTGTATTTCTATGGTGCTCAGTATAGGAAGCCCCTCAAGAGAATTTAAATCTAAGACAATGACCAAATAAATGCTACAAAAGTCCATGTTGCTTCTAGTAGTGCCCTGCAACCTTAAAATTTTATGACTGAATTGCCTTCTGAATCTAATGTTTTTGGCGTAATTCATGTCTAACTTCTGAGCATTGGGATTTTAAAAGTGGAAAGGATTTTCATGTTTGTTTAGTCCTTAGCTCTTAACCTGTAGCCTTAATTGTATAGATTTATAAATAAAACCTTGTAGTGAACATTGAAATATCTTGCTTCCAACATTAGAAAAAATTGAAGATATCTGTGTATAGGAAATAGGAATGGCATTTCATTACTAGAATTTTTAAATCATAATTCATGAGTTTTAGATTCTGTAAATGCGATCATCTTTAGGCCTTAGACTCTCCCAAAGCCTTCTAGATGTTTCCTAAAGAAGACCAGATTGGAAAGTAAATGAAAAAAATTCTTCCTCATGCCTAAATTTGTCATGAAGAGTTCTGGGTATGAGTAAAATAATATGGTTTATATACACATGCTTTTTTATTTCGTGGTTTTTATGTATAGAACATCTTTAAAGTTATTTTTCTAATTAATGATCTTTGGCATTTACTTTGTTATGTAGTAATCATTTATAAAGTATGTGTTCAACGCATAAATGTTTCTGTAATTTTCTTTTTTCCTTAGGAGTTCCTGTGACACACAAGTTAGCCTTCTGGAAAGCGTATACAAAATGTTCAGGAGGGATGACCTGTCTTCAAGTATCACTCGCCAGGCGTTTGTAGACCGTTCCCTTCTCACGCTGCTGTTGCACTGTGGCCAGGATGCCTTGAGAGAATTTTTTAGCAAAATTGTGGTGGATGCCATCGACGTGTTGAAGTCCAGATTCATAAAGGTATCATGTGTTAATGAAATGTTAATAAGCATTGAAAAATCTCCTTGATCAGTGTCATCAGAATCTGCCATGTGGGGGCTTCTGGTCAAGATGATGGCGTAGGTAAGTGTGGTCCTCTCATCCTTCTAAAACCACATCAGAATTACAACTAAACTACAGAACAACACATCGAGAGCTGCCTCAACTCTGGCTGAACAGAAGCCCTATAACTAAAGACATACAGAATAAACCTCCTTGAGGCTGGTAGGAGGGGTAGAGATGCAGAACTGGCAGGTCCCACATCCACACATGTCACATAAATATCAGGAGGGATACCTGGGCTGTGGCACTCCCCTCTGAGGGGCAGGGCTGCACTTGCTCTAGAAAATCCATTCCTTGCCTCTTCCAGCTTCTGGAGGCTTTCAGCAATCATTGGCTTGTGGCTGTGTCACTCCTGTCTCTGCTGATGTGGTCACATTGCCTCCTCTTCTTTTGTCTGATCTCTCTCTCTGCCTGCATCTTACAAAGATGTCATTGCATTTAGGGCCCACTGGGTAACTACTTATGTCAGGGTCCTTTACTTCATTTTATCTGTATAATCCTTTTTTGTCATATAAAGTATAATTCACAGGTTCTAGGGATTAGAACATGGCTATTTTTTAGGGGCTGTTATTCAGTTTAACACTGTTCACCTGCCCAAATGTTTCCACTTGTAAACTAGGTTTATGTCACCCTAACCTCTCCCAAAGTCTACACTCATTACAGCATCAACTTTTAAGTGCCAAATCTCATTTAAATATTATCAGCTCAAAGTCCAAAGTTGTATCATATACATCAAATATAGGTGGGATTCTGTGTGTGATCCCTTTTGGGGCAAAATTCTCTCAATCTGTGGACCTATGAAACTAGAAAACAATTTGATTCCATAACACAGTGGCAGAATCAGTATAGAATGACAGTTATACATATTTTTATTCCAAAAACAGGAAGTGGGTCTGTGAAAGGCATTAGTGTTCCAAAGCAATCTCAAAATTCAGCCAGCTAAATTCTTATTAGGTTTCAAGACCAGAAACAATGCTCTATAGTTTGATGCTCTGTCCTCTGGACCAAAAGGCACCATCCTTAGAGTCATTCTTTTTTCTTGAAGGTAGCATATGTTCACTGCTGAGTAGTTTTATCAATGTGTTTCTTGCCGGTAGAATTTTGGGACTACAGTAGCCTTTTTTCATTTCGTCCAGTGGTATTTCCTCCAGTATAACTTTCTCAAAAACTGTATACCTGTCTTATATGTATGATTTACTGCATTACATGCAGATTTGCTCCATTAGACAAGAGTCACCAGCAATGTCTGCAGAATGATTTCATCTCCATTCCTGGTCTATGAATCACATGCTTAATTTTTTCAGCGCCAGTGAGAGATTGTCCTTAGTCTTCTCTCCAGAGCACAGTTTCCTCACAGTGAATCTTCTAATGTTAGCATCTTTTTACAGTGTGGATACACAGAGAATTTTCCAAGTTAACAAGTTCTGGTTCTTTTTGCTTAACAGTTACCTCAGTGTATCCTTTTTCTTTTTTTTGGCTTTTCTTTCTTTTCTTTTTTTTTTTACAACGGGGTAAAGATAGATTATTCAACAGATGGTGTTGGGAAATCTGGACAGATTACATACAAATAATGAAATTAGACCACCTGTTTATACCATGCACAAGAATAAACTCCAGATGAATTAAACACTTGGTTTGTTTATGAATAGTTCCTTTTTATTGTTGAGTCATATTCTGTGGTATGGATGTACCACATTTGTTTGTTTGTTTGTTTTAATTATTTTATTGCTGTTCAAGTACGGTTGTCTGCATTTACCTCCCACCACTCCCCTACCCACCCCAGTCATCCCCACCTCCCTCCCCTAATTCCACTCCCCCTTGGTTTTGTCATGTGTCCTCAGTGTATCTCTTATACCTCACATTTTATTCAAAGCATCAAAAAAGAAACCAGGCATCACCTTCAGCAAATTTGTTTGTAAGTCTTCTCAGCTAAATATGCAGTTGCGTAGCTTATAAGTTCTGCTTTCTGCATAACTATAGAGTAGTATTCAACTAAGTTTTCTGCCACTATGTAACAAAGATTTCTTACTTTAAGTTTGCACAAATATGTTTTGTATTTCCTTTTGAGACCTTGCAGCAACTACTTAATGTCCCTAATTCTATGAAATCTTGTTTATTATGATTGAGATATTCCCTAAGACAATATTGGCTTTCTTGCCCATGCTCTTCGCTTCCTTTTCAGCCCTTACTACCAACACCTTTAATGTCACTGTTTGCACCAACAATCTCTACAGGACAATCTAGGCTTTTTATGTCATCTATTTCATCCTGTACCCATAATCCAATTTCAAGGCCCCTTTCATGTTTTGGGCATTTGTTACAGCAGCCCCCAGCTCTTGGTACCAAAATCTGTTTTAGTTTCATAAATCTGCTATAACAAATTACTATAAATATGGTGGCTTAGAACAACAGAAATTTATTCTCTCATAGTTTTGGAGGCCAGAAGGCCAAAATCAATTTCCCTGAGCCGAAATAAAGGTGTTGCAAGGGCCTCACTTGCCCCACAGCTTTGAGTATTCATTCCTCGCCTCCGCCAGCTTCTGGTGGCTGATGGCATTTCTTGGCTTGTGACTGCATCACACCACTCTCTGCCTCTGTTCTCACATTGCCTTTTCCTGTGTATTTGATCTCCCTCTTTGTCCCTCTTACTACATGTGGTTTTTTTAGGGTCCATGTGAACAACCTAGAATGTTTCCCTATCTTAAGATCCTTAACTTAATCACGTTTGCAAAGCTCCTTTTTTTGCGTTATGAAGTTATTTCTGCAGATTGTGGGGATTGAGGTTTGGATAACTTTTGGGGGTGGGAGGCATCATTTAGTGTCTGCAAAATACTGTTGGAAATAGTGTAAATACCCAAATGACAGATTCTTAAAATAGACTTCAATATACACAGTTGAATTTTTTGTTTTTTTTAAGAATTGAATTTTCACCTGCTATTATTATACCTTCAGTAAGATTTTATGCAAAAGTTTTATACCCATACTCTAAGCACACTATTTAGACATTTCCTGCTGCACTGAATATAACACATCAATGCTTAAGCTGGCTGTCTCATATTGAAGAGATTTATCATCTTTGCTAAAGTTACTTTTTTTCAGTTTTTAAAGTATATTTTATTGATTATGCTATTACAGTTGTCCCAATTTCCCCCTTTGCTCCCCTCTGCCCAGTTCCCTCCTTCCCTCTAGGAAGCCCCACCTTAGTTTGTTTCCATGGGTTGTGCATGTAAGTTCTTTGGCTTCTCTGTTGCCTATACTGTTATTAACATCCCCCTATCTATTTTGTACCTACCCAGTTATGCTTCTAAATCCCTGTCCTCTTTCCCTCATTATCCCCCTTCCCCTTCCAAGTTGATAACCCTCCAGATGATCTCCATACCTATGATTCTATTCCTGTTGTAGTTGTTTGCTGAGTTTGTTTTTGTTTTTTAGATTCAGTTGTTGATATTTGTGAGTTTGTTGTCATTTTAATGATCCTAGTTTTGATCTCCTTTTTCCTAAATAAGTCCCATTAATATTTCATATAATAAGGGCTTGGTGATGATGCACTCCTTTAGTTTTACCTTGTCTGGGAAGCATTTTATCTGTCCTTCAATTCTAAATGATAGCTTTGCTGGATAGAGTAATCTTGACCATAGGTCCTTTCTTTTAATCGCTTTGTATAGTTCTTGCCAGTTCCTTCTAGCCTGCAAAGTTTCTTTTGAGAAATCATCTGATAGTCTTATGGGAACTCCTTTGTAAGTAACTGTCTCCTTTTCTCCTGCTGCTTTTAAGATTCTCTATTTGTCTTTAACCTTTGGCATGTTAATTATGATGTATCTTGGTGTGGACCTCTGGGTTCAACTTGTTTGGGACTCTCTGTGCTTCCTGAACTTGTACGTTTATTTCCTTTGCCAAATTAGGGAAATTTCATTATTTTTTCAAATAAGTTTTCAATTTCTTGCTCCTCTCCTCCTATGATTTGGATGTTGGTCCTTTTGGAGATTTCCCAGAGTCTTATTCTCTCCTCGTTTTTTAAAATTCTTGTTTCTTCGTTTTGTTCTGGTTTTAAGTTTATTTCTTCCTTATGTTCCAAATCATTGATTTGAATCCTGGCTTCTTTCCCTTCACTGTTGGTTCACTGTGGTTTTTCTTCATTTCCCTTAGTAGAACCTTCATTTCTTCTCTTATGCTTTTGCTCTAGTCTGTGAGATCTTTGAGCATTCTGACCACCAGTGTTTTGAACTCTGCATCTCATAGGCTGGCTACTGCATCACTTAAGTTCTTTTTCTGGGGTTCTGTTTTCTTTCTTCATTTGGGCCATATTTCTTTGTCTCCTAATTTTGGCAGCCTCCCTGTGTCTGTGTACTAGGTAGAGCTGCTTTGATTCTGTTTTAGCACATCTGTTCAGTTATATGGAGCAGAGTCTTGGGTATTTGCCAGGGTGGGGCAACCATGACTCTGTGTGTGGGGATGAGCGGGGGATAGAAGAAGGGGCAGTGCTGCTGCTGACTGACTTCTGGGTGCTTGCCTGGCCCTTGCCCCATTTCTAGTCATTTCACCCATTTCTCGTGTGGGACTGGTGCCCCTTCAGCTGCTGTCCTGGTTGTGGTTCCCAGGGTGGATGGGTTTGCCTATGTACAGGCAGTTTCTTTCACCGCCCCAACCCTCACTGGGTTTATAGCCAGAAGTTATGCGGCTTTATTTTTCCAGATGCTGAAACCCTGGGCTGCACAGTCTGGCCCGGGGCCAGGCTCGCTCGCCTGCCACTGCCACCGTGCTGCCCCTCTGCCCCTGGTTCGCCACACCGAGTCCCCTTCGCCCCAACTCCTTCTGCCCTCCGAGCCCATCTCTGCCTTTCCCACCCCTCTGATGAATATAGTTTCTTTAAATCTTGGTTGTTGGACTTCTGTACAGTTCTGGGTGTTTTTCTAGGTGATTTTATGGCAGTTCTGGGTGTTTTTCATTTTTATGTTACTTGTGTTCCCTCTTATGGTTGTGCAGTGAGGCGAGGTGTGTCTCCCTATGCCTCCATCATGTAAAATTACTTTTTATGTAAAGGTCATTGAGTAATAAATTTGATATAGTCTATAAAATATTTTTCATCTTTGATAAGATCAAAGATAATCTATTTGTTATCTTTTCTTAGCTAAATGAATCTACCTTTGATACTCAAATCACCAAGAAGATGGGCTATTATAAAATGCTAGAGGTGATGTATTCTCGTCTTCCAAAAGATGATGTTCACTCTAAGGAATCCAAAATTAATCAAGTTTTCCATGGCTCCTATATTACAGAAGGAAATGAACTTACAAAGACACTTATTAAGTAAGGTTTTAATAGATTTTATGTTGTATTTATATTATATTTTTGATACATATACTTGTATGTGAATATAATGTGAATAAATGTTTAAGTTTGTTTGAATACTGAATTTTATAGTTTTCTTGTTTTTCTTCTTGTGCACAAACTACTTTAAATGTACTTTAGTTTGTTATTGGTAACATTTTATCCTATACTTACCTTTTATAAAGAACAAAAAAAAATTTTATTGTTTTCCTTACCATTTTTTCCCCTCAATAGTTCTATATGTATTTTAGTGGTGTGCTCTACAGTAACAAGGAATTTGGTGTATTTTATTTTTTTCTGACTATCATTTGAAATTAAAGGAGTGTTAAAATTTTTAGGCAGGCATTCTATAAAACACAAAGTAATTAAATACATTTTCTCCAAAACCAGCCTTCTAACGAGGTTCCCTCTTAGTATATATTGAACACAGACATTGATTGGCATGTCAGTTTTGTGTATCCAAAACAAATGTGTCATTCCTTTCCTCGTGCCCTAATCTTTACTTTACCTCCTCAGTTGATGACAGGCCCACCACTCATTTCATAAACTAGACTCAAGAGTGGTGGTTTATATTTCCTTTATCTTCATCTCTCCAACCTCCAGTCACACCCTGTCAGTCACCAGTGGATTTTTATCTCTTCAGTATTCCTGAAACCAATGCCCTTATTTCATTTTCCTTTCTACAGCCTTGTTGTAGCGTCTGCTGTTCTTTGGTGAACCACTGCCATAGTCTCCTTCATAATTATTCTCCTTGCTCCTAGGATTGTCTCTCTCAGTTCTGATTGCTAAACTTCCCTGCCTGAAGACCTTCAAAGGAACCCTATCTGCCGTCATAGGGTTGACAGACTTTTTTTGCAAAGGCCCTGATAGTAACTATTTTTTGCTTTGTGAGCCATCTGGTCTCAGTTGCAAGTATAATGGGCATGGCTGCATTCCAATAAAACTATTTTCAAAAATAGATGGTCACCAGGGAATGGTTTGGTGACCCTAACCTATAGGAAGAAGTCCAAGCTCCTTATTATGGCAGGGGAGCTCTCCCGGGGTGCACCTCTTTCCACCTGCGGCTGTTTCCCACTTTATCCTCTGAACACACCAGGCAGCTTATCCCTTTTTATCAGTGACACTCTATCTCTACTTATAGTGCCTGTGTACATTTTCCTGTGGATAGTTTGTAGTCTTTGAAACTCAGATATTTCTTCTTAAAACGGTTCTTTTTGGGCTTCTTGGGCTGGACTGCTTTCTGTCTTCTTGCTTGCATTTCTTACCTGACTGTGCTTGTTACTGTCTCTGTGCTTACTGCAGTGTGGTGAAGTCCACAGACATGGCCTTCACCCTGAGATGTGTGTGGGCTATAGTGACTTTCTTGATCTTCGATTCCCAGTGACTAGTACTATAGTGGGTACAAACCTGACACTCAGAAAAGGCTAAATGTCATTTTAATCATGTCGTCTGGCGTTGTTGCACTTGAGCAACCATCTCCCTGTTGCATGAATTAATTGTTAACTTGGATCTACTCTGCAGACTTTGCTATGATGCATTTACAGAGAACATGGCTGGTGAGAATCAGTTGCTAGAGAGGAGAAGACTTTACCATTGTGCTGCATACAACTGTGCCATTTCTGTTATCTGCTGTGTCTTCAACGAATTAAAATTTTACCAAGGTTTTCTGTTTAGTGAAAAACCAGAAAAGGTAAGCCTTTCCTGAGGTGTTCAATATTGCTGTCATTATAGGATTTCAAAAGGTAGATTACATCAATCAAAGTAATATCATAATTTGCACCTTCTTATAATACTGTAGATGAAGTTTTTTTAGTTCCTCATATATAAAGCTGAAGTGCTTCTCCATGAGTTATTAATTTTGTAGTCGCATCAGTAGTACAGATCTTCACTACTCATATATTGTAATATAATTCTTTGAATTCACAGAACTTGCTTATCTTTGAAAAT
>PVKM010017252.1:0-10301 GCA_004027735.1 Carollia perspicillata
CACTGCTCTGCTCTGGGTGCCCTTGCCTTTACAATGGCTCACTGCCAAACAACCACTGAATGTTATTTTTACCTTGTTACTCTCCTTTTTTTTTTTTTGTAAAAGCAAAACTTTTCTTTGAATTTCTTTTTTTAAAGATTTTATTTGTTTACTTTTAGCTAGAGGGCGAGGGAGAGAGAAAGAAAGGGAGAGAAACATCAATGTGTTGTTGCCTCTTACATGCACCCAGGCAAGGACCTGGCCCAAAACCCAGGCATTTGCCCTGACTGGGAATCAAACCAGTGATCCTTTGGTTTGCAGGCCAGTGCTCAATCCACTGAACCATACCAGTCCAGGCTCCCTCATACCATTTCAATGTACTGTAAATGTTCACTGTTAGCTGTCCTATAACCACCAATGTAAAAGAAGTATGTGCCTATTTGTTTAAATATTTTAAATTATTTTATTTATTTATTTTTAGACAGAGGAGAAGGGAAGAAGAAAAAGAGAGAGAGAAACATCAATGTGTGGTTGCCTCTTGCACACCCCCTACTGGGCATCTGTCATGCAACCCAGGCATGTGCCCTGACTGGGAATCAAACTGGTGATCCTTTGGTTTGCAGCCTGAGTTCAATCCACTGAGCCACATCAGCCAGGGCTACTTGTTTTACTTTTTATCTTATCTCAGAGTTTTCCAACCTTTGCTTTCTCCTTCTACCCTAATCTATCACCAGTGGATTATAGGTAATCAGTTTACATATCTTCCCCTTTGATTCTGAGGTATAAAATAAGTGGTAAAACTGCCATCTTTCAGTGCATTTTCTTAATCTGTTGGGGTTTTGTTTCCCAGCAATTGTCATCACTTTGTCTCAAGTAAACTCATTAAAACTCTCTACAGGTTTGGATGTTTCTTACATTGACATTATTTTATCATTATCATCATCATCATGACAACTATAGAGTTAACAGGAACAAGTGGCAGGCTTTTTCAATACAAATGACAATGGAATGGTTGGATAATCTCATAAGGTATTCACTGGCAATACAAAAATGGTTATGTACACCTCGCAGTTCTAGAGAGAAATGCTGTGATGAAGGCTAATTTATAGCTCAGTAAAAGAGAACAGTAGTGTTTGCTTTTGAGGTTCTTATATGGATAAATATCATGTATAAAAAGTGACTGGGGTGGTGTCTGACACATAGTAAACTCAAAGAAAGAGTATCCATCCTTTTGTTTTTTTTTAATTAACAGTAATGTTCATTAATATTTTTGCCTGGACATAGGCATATGTGTTATGTTTTTGTTTAAAGTAAGTGACCTGACAACTTAATTTAGTATATTTTGAAAATTTAAGATAGTTTTTAGAAAAATAATAGAACATACTCAAATATTCATATTAAAATTTATATTGGAAAGCTAATATTAAATATTTGCATTGATATGCTACATTAATAATCATTATGTTGACGTCATGATGTATATTAGTAAATACTTCTTTAAAATTTATGCTAAAATGGACACTACTTGGAAGTCAGTAATTATACTAATTCTTACACAGTTAATTCTTGGTAGTTACTAGAATTTGAGACAAGAAGTAGACAAGGTCTCAACACTTTTTAAATTACAATAAATAAAAAATTGAAGTATAAAAAATCATGCTAAAATCTAATGTTTCTTAAAGTCTTTTATGTGTGTGTATTTGTTGTTGTTTATTCTTAATGTCTAAAAAAGGAAGAAATTATTTTGCAATCTAGTAGTGCAGAGCGCTTCATGGAGCACATAGTATGAATATAAAGAAATCTTTGTGCCTATGTAAATGTTCGAATAATACAGTAAAAAAATTCTTTTTCTTTTTCTTTCTGTTCCCTCACTTCCATCCCTGAATACTCACAAAAAAAAGGGTTTAATTTTGGATTAGTCTTTCTGACATTCTTCTAACTTCCCCAACACATAAAATATATAAACTGCCTTAAGTTGGTAGTTGAATTAAATGAATTTTAATTATTCTATTTCATTTTTTTTTTTACATTTTCAACTACTTACCTAACCATGATGGCAGGGAATATAGTTCATGATGCACATGAATTAAGTCAGTACTTCAGTCCTGGGTATATTTGTTGGGTGAGAATCTACGAGTGAGAGACATTATATATCATATTAATTCACAAAATTTCAGGGAGTTAATTCCATTTTTCCAACTTCAAGTAGGAGAAACATTGACTATGGTGCCCACTAAACAAATTTTTCTGTTTCAGAGTGGGCTCTGGTATTTTATTTTCCATATATTTTTTACAGTAAACATACATTGAACATGTTAGTATAATGTTGTTGATTCAATTTAATATTGACTCATCTTTTAAATTATTTCTATATATTTACTGGTAAATACACTTTCTTATTCCTTCACAAGAGTAGCTGAAGGCAAAAAGGGCAATCTGATATCCTAATGTTTCATTTGAAGGTGTCATGTCCTTTAGCTAGTTGGAGAGTTAGCTGATTTGTGTGGTATTACACTGTGCTAGAGGAGAAAAGCATCCACTGTTTTGCCCCAGAATTTAGGTTAAATAATTAATGACAAAATCCTCTCCTTAAAACCTTTTTACCATCAGAAAATGCTTCCAAAATGTGTTCCTAAATAAAGCCTCTCCAGGGGCACTTCTTTCCCACAGACATCAAAAATATACAAAACTCTTCTGTATAAGCGCTTCTCGGCTTGGGCCTAATGCATTCTGATAAAGAAGGATGGAGATTAAGAAGAAAAGCCTTGATGCAAAAAGTGTGGGGGCATCTACCCGTTTAGCAAAACCCACAAGGCCCTGACACCCATCTCCTTGCCTTTTCTCCACGCTATGTTCTTTTTACCTCTGCGATTCCCATCAGAAACCCCTCCTCCCTTCTGAGGATGTCTCTTTTGTTCACATGCGTGGTTGATCACATAACTGAGATTTAGGCTGAAGCCAAGTGACAGTGCAACCGAGGCTGGATTGTTCATCTTCCATTTTCCACCCTCTGTTGCCAGGTCTTTGATATTTGGAAACTTGGTCAGAAAAAGGAATTGCTTTTCAATATTTACTTTATTTTCTTCCTCAGTCTTTCAGACCAAAGGAGAAAATATTAAGCATGGAGGAGAAATAACTTGTGAATGTGAAGTAAAGCCACAATAAGTGAAAATAAATTTAATTTGTATAAAGCTTCATAAAAACTTTATGCTACTTCTTAATCCTTCAACAGCTGCTGCGTTAAGTACTGGTTTGTTCTGAATGTATCACATGGCAGGATACTTACACTAACTCTAAAATATACCAATTAAGCCTCTTTGAAGAACTAACAAGTACTCCAGGGGCACCTGATGGAGCCACCAATTTAATAAACGATATGCTCATTATCAGTAATACATAGGGCTTTCGTTTGTTTAGTTCAACAAAATTCCTTCATTAAGTGCACTTAGGTGAATTTAGAGTCTGAAAAAAGCGCTTTCTGAGAAACCCTAAAGGGAGACATTGACTTTTCCTTTTTTGAATTTTTAAAACTGAGCTTGGATTGAAAGAACAAACACGCTCAAAGCAGGTGATCAAACAATGGCACGAAGAGTGCTGAGCACTTGCTTTTCTTCACTCGTTTGTCCATTCAGTAAGCAGATATGGGTGCAATATGCACGGGATGCCAGAGATTGTGTTAAGATGCTGAGCAAGGCACAGCGTTCTTTATCCTTTTAAAAGTGCATCCTTAGGCATTCTATTGTTTGAGAGTAATAATACTTTCAGTGGTGATGCAGATGATACCAATCACCATTCCCTTCTCAATGCAGTCTGGGGAAAGGGCGTATCTACATGCTGCTCGGTCAGATGACAGTGAAGTTTAGGCTAGAAACTTCATCCAGTGCTATTTTCATTCACTTGGTAATCTTGATACATTTGAATTTGGCCCTTATGATTACTTAAGTGTTCAAAGCCAACATCAAAGAAGTGATTTTGTTAAAAAAAATGTAAAGTCCTGAAGATTAGTTAAGTAGCAGACCTGTGAATAAATGAACAAATTATCCAAAAACACTGAAGTACCCTGCCTTTTCAACATTTGATTAATATTTGTCATAGTTTTAATATTTATTACAATGTGTGTTTTCTCCTAATTCCAAAATATAAGCTCCAGAATGTGAAGGCTATTTACACAGTTTTCAGTCATATATCCCTGTTTCCTAGAATAACACCTGGGATTTAGAAAACACCAAATAAATATTTATAGAGTAAGAATTGAATGCAGCCCATTGGTGAGCTTTGGTGCAGATGGTAGGGCATGTTGGGTGTTAGCAGTTTTATTCTTTCAAGGGATCACAGATATGAACTTGGAACACTCATTCTTTTTCCACTCCAGTTAACTGTAGTAAAAATACCATTGTGTTCTATAATGATAGCTTAACAAAATTAAACTGGTTTCTCCTTAAATATCTCCTTTAATACCTGAACAGATAGAAGCACAACTCTAAGCACAACGACTAAGACAACTTCATATCCTTATTTTAGGATATGTTGGTGAAGTCCTCCTAATCAATTCCACTATTTATACAATTGAAAAAAAAAACTGTCTAGTTAATCTCTTCCTACACTTTTGCCCATTCTCTGGGCAGCTGATTCAGAGAGAGAAATAACTGTAGGTAAAGTCAGGTGAGAAGAAGCAAAACATGAGGAAAAATTCTCAGTTTTATCATTAGCTGTTAAATAAGCTTTACACCAAACTTGAGGGGAGAGGACTGTAAAGGTCAACAGGTTTAATTTGCATTAGTATTGTGTTTGTGTGTATATCTATAGATATTCTTTATACATCTCATCTATCCATTTTGGAATGTTGTTTATGCCTTAAGCTATCAGAGGGGGTATTTTAATTTACTTAGCTTTCTTTAAAAAAAAAAAAGCACATTCCATTTTGTAAACAAAAAGTGAAAATTTAAAGCAAATGTAACTGGGACGGTTTAGCCAGAAAAATCTAAAAACATACCAGAAAGCTATCACTTACTTTTCATTCTCTTCTCTGCTTCCATTTTTGTGGCCATTTATTTTCTTCTGCATAATATGTCTTATGGTTTAATAAGTTATGTTATTATGGAGGCCTCACTCTTCAATCCCCAGGCTTAGAAATTTATTTAACTCTTTAAACAGAGGGTTTATAAATTTGTGTGTTTTTAAAGATTTTCTTTACTTATTTTTAAAGAGAGGGAAAGGAGGAAGAAAGGGGAGAAATATCAAACTGTGGTCGCCTCTTATGTGCCCCCTACTGATGACCTGGCCCACAACCCAGGCATGTGCCCTAACTGGGGATAGAACTAGTGACCCTTTGGATTGCAGGCCAGCACTCAGTCCACTGAGCCACATCAGCCAGCGTTAAATTTGTTATAAGATTTCTAGATTGATCCCTCTTGGAAATATAAAATATATACATATTTCATCTCTATTTTGCATGTGTTTAAATAAGTTAATTATACCTATAAATTCATGTTTTGTATTTAGTGGCATTTTGTTTTGTTATTTTTTTATTTGCTTTTGGTACTGCATGATTATAATGGTCCCATCTCCATCAAGTTTTCTTCATTTTCAGTATCCATATTTTTAAAGGGGTTTAAACTGTAAGGGTGTACCCTGACATTTTCAAGTTATGATTGCTGAACATGAGCATCTCCTTTAAAGGATACTTGATGTTTAGAACTTTAATGGAGGAACTACACCTAAAAAAATCTGTAAAGGAAAGCACTTATAGAAATATGCAATTTTGGACTGAAATTATTTGCTTATGTCTTTAAATATGGTGGAGGCAGAAAAACAAGTTTCTAAGGGACCAAAAAAATACAACATCTATGAAGTAAATTTAAATAGAATCATTGTCTTTACTCTTCTCAAATTCAAACGACTATTTCAGAACTTTTTCAGGTGGATTATTATCACAGTGGAAAAAAACATAGTGATTAGAAATATATATGTACACTTTAAATCCTAAATTCAAAATATGAATTTGGGCTTCTTTTCTCTCTCCCTTTTTTCTTCCCTGCCTCCTTCCCACCCTCCATCTTTCCATTACTGTCACATTACCACCTATCCAAGGACATTTCTTCAACTAGATATTCTTCTATTGCAGTAGTTCAGAGAAATAGATCTAAATAAGTCAGTTAAGTTCACTGCTATAATGGAGCTTAACAATTTTTTCAGTCAAATATAGACAATGATGTTTATTTGATATAGTTATTTTTTTTGTGAAAAAGTAAGTGTGATGTGTCAAAGGATTTAGCTAAAAATATATGATCTAGAATAAGGCCTGAAGGAGTAGTAGTTCCTTCCTAGTAAATTGGTTTTCTATTTTTCAGTTGGTCTGTTTTCAGAGCTACTAATATTCCTTATTCTTCATTCCCTTTCAAATTCTAGAAAGTAGATGAATCCTTGACCACTCTCTGGTTTACATCAATGGGCCAGTTGAAACAAGTCTCTTTATAATTCTCAGCTCTCAGATCTACTGAGAATGGCTGACTTACTATGAATGAAATATGGTTGGATCCCTTCCCTGTTTAGTTCTCAGGCTTTACAATGCTCAGCAGGCAGTAGTCAATTTAGTAAGGTCTTATCCATCACAACTGAAAAGATACCAGGCATTGACTTGATGAATGGAAGATAAATCATGAGAGGGTTATCCATTCAGGCAAAGCTGAATGACACTGACAGAGCCCTGCGTGAAAGCTCATTTTGTGTTTGCCTGTACAATATCTCATTTGTTGTGAGCTTCACTTGCCAATGATATCGGTGGCTTCCCCTGTATGAAGCCTTCTCCCTTTATTTCTTCAACAAGTCACCCAGTTGGTAAGATGAAAGAAACACCAAGGAGACAAGATGCTATGATGATCTGAAAATTCAAGTTCAAATACATATTTTGTCTTTGTTCTTTGCTACAACAAAATCTAAGTGCACAATTTTTGTTTTTGTTATATGGGAACAGATGAAATCACTCCAAGAGATGGGACTTACAATGTTAATGGGCCCAAGGCATTACTCCATGTTCACCTTAAAATTCTCACTAAAATGTATTTGATAATCATGCTATGCTATTTGAAATGTAAGTAATACATTTCTTTATTTTTTAATATTCTCAGAAACCTAATACTAATTTTGGGAAATAAAACATTTTGAACATTTTGAAAAAAGGTACTATAATTTTCATGTAAAAGATTAAAATAAAATAAAGTTATTCTGTGTGTTCTCTCACATTTTCATTGTAGTCTATTAAAGGTTGAAAATTAGTGGACTACTCCATACTATATGAAAGTCACATTAAAAATCAAGCTAGTTTTTACATGGACCATATTAATTGGTACACAAATATTTCCACATTATGATATAGGAATTTGTAGAAACCACTCAAAAGATACTTCAGTTATTGAAACCAAAATCAATGGAAGCCTGTTATTTTGTATTCCTGATACTAGTCAAAAGATTTGAAATTATTTAAAATAGTCAATTATTAATGCCTTGCCCAAAATCACTGATAATGTGGGTGGAAAATTTGGATCATAAAAGATATTAACTATTTTCTCCAAGATGGTGTTGGTTAATCAGTAAAACACTCTTTAAAATTTCATAGAGAAATTACATAGCCCATTGTTGCTATTTTTATATTACTCATTTGTCACAGTGGCAGAAATACAAAGGGAAATATACAAAGAATATATCATTCTAGGGTAAATTTTGATAGGATGAATTTTTAAGATTAGCTTTAAGATTTCTATTATTTCATCAGTGAGTGAGAATTTTTTTAAAGTCAAATATTCAAATTGACACTACACTTTTCATATTACTTATATCTTTAAAATATGATTCTCAGCTGTTATGGAATTACATTTATTATCTTCATAGTTAATTCCAGGATATGTTTAATGTAAACAAACCAAACAAACCAAAGTATTACAAACCAAACAAACCAAAGTATTACAAACCAAACAAACCAAACAAACCAAAGTATTACAAATCTGTAATACTTTAAATGTAAAGCCTTTTCAAATGAATTTGGGGAAAAGGGGGAAGATTAAAAGAATTTTAACAACTCTGTAACCTTATTCTAAAATAATTGAACTATTACTTAACTTCAATTTCTAAAGAAGGAACATAAGCCTTTTTTTACACTTTTTATTATTTTATTTTTTTCAATTATAGTTTACATTCAATATTATTTTGTATTAGTATCAGGCGTACAGCTTAGTGGTTAGACAATCATATAATGTATTTGATCATATAATTTACAAAGTGTTCCCCCTGGTATTTCCAGTACCCAATTGGCACCATACAAAGACTTCTAAAAATATCAGCATTATCACAATATTGAGCATTTTTATTTATATGCTAACATGTTGAACACAGGAAGTAAAAAAAATGTCAGCCTCTTACTTGGACGAAATAACAAGAAATCAAGGATTATGTCAAAGTATCCATTAAAATAAAACTAATATCTGTTACAGGATGCCTGTAGTATTTTCTCTATGGAAAATTTAAGGTTAATTGAGCTATCCTTCTCATACCTTGCTACTTCCCATAGAGTCATAAATTATAGTGTTTTATAAATTTCATTATGATCTTACAAGATCATAATGTTAGATTGATCTGATATATTATTGGATGAAGTGTCATATCCTTATGGAAAGACATTTCCATATGTGTGGAAAGACTACCTGGAGAAAACTGATTTTGAAAGACATATCCAAAAGGCTAGCTTGTAGCACAATATTTATCTGCATTTCTATTTCTAGTGAGGTCATAATTAAAATCTAAGGAATATTTGTTTTATTTTCTGATTTGTAAGATATTAACTTGGAAATACAGCCCTCATTGAAATGATCAGTTTATTTAAAGTATATCCTAATTTTTGCCACAAAAAGCAACCTATTTCTACTTCAATAAAAACTATCAAGAAACATTTTTCTCTTTATAACCTATTCTATTGATCTTATCATTACCTTCTATTCTTGTGGCTCAGGTAAAACTACTTGGTATTTCTCTTTCTGTTCCTGTGTATTCAATTATTTTGATGTTAACTTAGCATTAGTAATGGAAAGAAATTTGTTATATACTATTGGGAATTACACAATTCAAATATGCAAGTATTGTAATAAAGTATAGGCTTTTTGGTATAATGGACAATCGAGTTTCAGAGGCACTGCCTGCAGGTAAGATGTGAGTAATTGTCGTAGTAGAAGTGACATTTACATGTTACTAAGTAGAAATTCAAAGAGGAAGAGGAAGCTTCAAGTAGAACAAAATTGTCAGATTTTGAACATATTTATGTTATTGACAATATTTTGGAATAGCAGTTCTCTTTTGTAAGAATGTTGGGTATGTTTAGAAGAAAATAATAAATTTGGAAAGGCTGTGTAGATTTTGGGTAGCTTTGACCACTCACTTGAGGAATGCAAGCGTCTTTCAGAAGGCAACAGAGAGATGAGAACATGTCAGCCTGAATAGGACATAATTGAATATAAGCATCAGGATAATAGTGTGACAGCGTAAACAGAGTGGAACGTTCAGGTAAACACAGGAGAAAGGGAGTGGAGATTTAGAGGCTGCAGCAATGATCAGACAAAAGGGAGCTAAAGAGAGCCGAAGCAACAAGCACAAGAGCTACCAGAGGGAGAATCTACCAAGATCAGCATTACGTAGCAGACAGAGAGAGGAAAATGAAGTTGTCCCAGGGAGCAACACTTTCAAAACTGGACAAAATGCTAGCACACAGTGTATGGAATTAAACAATGGAGAATGTCCTTTGAGAATCATAAAATATAAACTTAAGTCCACACTAACTCAAATATCCCTTAACACTGCCACATACCCAATATAATTAGGCTACAGAAAAAAAATTATTAGAAACAGTTAAACGGTGCATTGGACTAATGGAGTATTAAAGAGTCAAAGGCACAATTAACTTAATGGTTAAGCCTAATGCTTAAAATTAAGTTGTAATTTAGCCCTTTTAGGTTTTATAGTAGCACAGAATTTTGTTTTACTTACTTAAATCAGTTTATACTTAAAACTTCTGTTTACTACATAATAGAGGTGCCACTTATATTAAATCCATTGCAGTATTAAAAAATCTGTGAAAATATTAATGTGTAAGTTTTATAGTTATGCCAGACTATTCTAATGGAATTCAATTCAAAATTAATTAAGCATTTATCTTTCATGTAACTGTTGCTGCACACAAGAAATATTCACCTTTTAACAGAATGTTTGTGTCCTAAATGCAGAATATGATCTTTTCCTGTATGCAGTCAATATGGTAGTGAATAAAACACATTTCTGAG
>PVKM010017252.1:10401-26164 GCA_004027735.1 Carollia perspicillata
CTTCCTTCCTTCCTTCCTTCCTTCCTTCCTTCCTTCCTTCCTTCCTTCCATCTCCTAAAGGAAAATGTTTTGCCAGGTTATCTCCCAGACATCAAGTAGGAAAGGTTTCCCCAGTTGTCCCTAGCATAAAGTAGAAGATTAAGTACCCACAATCTTTTGTTTGGAACCAAGTGTACATGCTTAGGAAACCAAGGATGTCTGTGATTACTGTTGCTTCAGATTAAGGCCCCGTACTGAATTAAAACCAAGACGAATTTTAAATATTGCAGCACCATTTTTCTGTCTTACTGAATAATCGGTAACACTAGATTACAAGATTTCCAAGTTCCCGAGTTGCTGTATTTTCATAGGGAAAAAGGTTCCTTTCATTCAAGTTTAATAAGCTTGGCCTAGATCAGCTTTTCTCACATCAGCCCAAGTGTCACATTTGGGCTGGGGGAAGCTTGTTAGCAGTAATTACCAGCAGTAGGTTCTATTATTTGCCAAAGTAATTTTCACTGCTAAGTACCACCAAAACTGCCTCAAGCCTTTAATTTTTTCCCTTCCTCTTGCCTTCCTTTGCTTTCTTTTAAGTTAGTGCATTTTCCCATGATACTGCTCTCTGTGGTGTGGGACAAGGCAGAGGCAAGGCGCTGGGTATCAATGTGCTCTTGAGACACGGGGTCAGGCCTAGCGAAAGCCTTTCACAAACAAGCTTGAACTCTATTAGAGATGCAAATCCACTCTCTGAGTAAGGATTGTTTCAGCCACATAATGGAGGCCAAGGAATTCCACTGCAGCTCCCCTTTCAGCATTGGGCCCTTTGTCTCAGTCTTAGCAAATTTCAGCAGCCTGTTTAAACTCCAGCTATTGTCCCCTTGGCTTCATTGATT
This sequence comes from Carollia perspicillata, assembly GCA_004027735.1. Lineage (NCBI taxonomy): Eukaryota > Metazoa > Chordata > Mammalia > Chiroptera > Phyllostomidae > Carollia > Carollia perspicillata. Next base: position 11,274 of record PVKM010017252.1, read on the forward strand.
TCTCTGCCTGCCACCAACTCACAATGGGCTGATATGAACATCTTTGTTACTGCTTTTGTACTGTATATCAGAGTAATGTTTCAGCAGATTGAGGCCTAGGAGGAAGAATTAAACCTGTACTACACAGAGCATGATGAATTGCAGGATTTACATATCATTTTGAGACTTTGAGGGGTGCTGGAGTTGGTAAGGAGAGGTCCCTGTTGAATGCTGTTGTGTCTCAAAGGATGTTGTTCGAAGACAGTGACAGAAAAGGAAGTGATTTAGATAGTCTCTGACAGCTTAATACACAGAATACAGACAAATTGTGGAAATTCACAAGCATCCTATCTTTTTCTTACATAGAATATATTTCATTCTGAAACTAAGTGTGGTTCACGTGAATGAACTTTGTGTGGTAGTCTCATTTTACTGTTTCAGAACTTAGGTGGTAAAAACACTGAAGTTTTAGATTTCGTTAATTTTTGTTAACTTAAAAAAATACCATTTTGTGACTTCCTCTCATGTTGAAGCACATTTTTCAATGTTAAGAGCAGCAATGATTTCCAAAACATATCATCACTCTATTTATCCAATCAACTGATCCTTATCTATTTGCACTAAGTGCAAACATTTTTTTAAAGACATAGTCAAGTGGTCTATAAACCAGGTAAGAATTTTCCTTCCAGTTGGAAAGATTACATTTTTAAAAATCCAGTTGTGTGCTGATAAATGTTTAACAACTGGCTCTTCCAGGAGAAAACAAAACCAGTATGTTGCATTTGCTGGTTTTGTGGTATAACATATTTTTGCCATGGTCAGTGTTAACTTGCCAGTGTGAGGTCACTGCATGTGAAGTTGAGAAAGAAAATACCCAATTGGATTCTTGTGAGCCTTATAGACCAGCCACAGGACAAAACTGCTTTTATTTTTTACTATTTTGTTATAAAACAACAGCTTTTCAGTGATCTTACAAACATGGGTAAACAATGCTATAGAAATTTAGAGATAGATAGATAGATAATGGTGTTTAAAATACTATAATTATAGGGGGTTATCATCTAAGAGATGTCACTTGTTGGGCTGACATAATTTGTGCATGAATTATATTTTTGTTCTTTATTTTCTAAACTGGTGTCTTTGGGCTCTATATGGTATGTGATTAACATCAAAATGCCAGGGCACAAATAAATTTGAATACTCATTCTGTATGCTTTAAGTTTTTAAGAGGTAGAGGGTTATGGCAGAAGAATTTTCTCATTTCTCAGTTAAAAGAGAAGAATCACTTATTTATTGAGTTTTAATAAATATACTTAAAGGTACAAGAGTGTCCAACTTTTTGGTGTCTCTGAGCCACATTGGAAGAAGGGTTGTCTTGGGACACACATTAAATATATTGTGACACATAATCACAAAAAAATCTCATAATGTTTTAAGTAAATTTACAGTTTTGCGTTGGGTTGCATTCATAGCCATCCCGGGCTGCATGCAGCCCATGGGCTGCAGGTTGGACACACCAGGAGCTGTTAAAACTATTTATGTGCACATTAACATCACAAGATCCCACATGGAGACCTATTTATAAAATAATATAAAATTAAGAACATTTCTTTAAAAGTCTCATGCATTATATTCCAAAAAATTACCAAATTGCCTATAAATCCCAGAATACACAATGCAATTTCACACTTCTATACTATTCTACTGTTCTTTCTACTTTGAGTGGCATTCTCTCGCATTTAGATTTTTTTTTGGTGAGTGGTCATGTATTTTATACATAAGTCAATTCTGATATACATTTTACAATATTTGAACACATGTCTTTTTGCCCTAATAGGTGATGAGCTCCTTTAAGCGAAACCTGATGTGTTATTGAGGTTTTTGTCACAAAAAAAACATGAGTGTCTTAACAAATTATGGATAAAATAATTTAATTGAATATTAAAGTATTGGCCTCTTTTCCTACTTCACAATTTGTATTATTAATTCCTGGTTTATTTTCCTTTTTGCAATTCAGTATTTTAAATAGTCCCACTAATTCACTGCAAAGTGATATTGTCTGAATAAATTATAGCATAGTTCAACCACCCCACTTTTATCATCTGTACTTTCAGTTAGCATTTTCTCCTGACTGGCACTATTTACAGTACCCAAAGCCTGTAAAAGCAATTTTCCTAACTTTCTCACATTTATATGTTTAACCCTGACATTGATTAAGTATCAAGATAGAGGTCCCTTTGGTAACCAGTGTTTACACACAATTCTGCACAGTTTTAAAAATATGATAACATCCAATTAGATTTTTGTCATTTTTTTGGCTTGTTTCATGATTTCTTTAAAGTGTACTAAATCATATATGACATTTAGACATTCAAGGTTCACAGGTTTTATAATATATCTTATCTGTGGCCAGCTATTGAAGAAAGACCCCTACACAGAAATCTTGTGGCCAGAGTTCAGTAATATTTCCTTATTTTTTATTGTTTCTCAAGTATGGTTGTCCCTATTTTCCCACCACCATGCCCCCCACCCCACGGCCCCCAACTCCCACCCTCAATCTTAACCCCCTTTGGCTTTGTCCATGAGTCCTTTGTACATGTTGTTTGACAGCCCTTCCCCTTCTTTCCCCCATTATCCCCTTTCCCCTCCCCTCTGGTTACCATCAGTTTGTTCTTTTATTTCAATGTCTCTGGTTATATTTTGCTTGCTTATTTGTTTTATTGATTAGGTTCTATATATAGGAGAGATCATATGGTATTTGTCCCTCACTGCCTGGCTTATTTCACTTAACATAATGCTGTCCAGTTCTACCCATGCTCTTGCCAAGGGTAGGAGCTCCTTCTTTCTTTCTGCTGCATAGTATTCCATTGTGTATATGTACTACTTTTGTGATCTACTCATTTGATGATGAGCACTTAGGTTGCTTCCAGCACTTAGCTATTACAAATTATGCTGCTATGAACATCGAGGTGCATAGGTTCTTTCGAATTGGTAATTTGGGATTCTTAGGGTATAGTCCCAGCAGTGGAATTTACAGGTCAAAAGGCAGTTCCATTTTTAGTTTTGTGAGGAAACTCCATACTGTTTTCCAGAGTGGCTGTAACAGTCTGCATTTCTACCAATGATGTAGTAGGGTTCCCATTTCTCTACAACTTCATCAACTCTTGTTGTTTGTTGATTTGTTTATGATGGCCATTTTGGCCAGTGTGAAGTGGTGTCTCATTGTGGTTTTAATTTGCATCTTTCTGATGGCTAGTGATGCTGATCCTTTCATACGTCTCTGGGCCCTCTGTATCTCCTTTTTGGAAAAGTGTCTGTTCAGGTCCTTTTTCCATTTTTAAATTGGATTTTTTTTGTCTTCTTGGAGTGGAGTCTTATGAGTTCTTTTGTATATTTTGGAGAGCAAACCCTTGCTCAAGGTATCATTGGCAAATATATTTTTCCATACAGTTGGTTCACTTTTCATTTTGCTGATGTTTTCTTTAGCCATGCAGAAACTTTTATTTTGATGAAATCCCATTTATTTATCTTTCCTTTATGTCCCTTGCTCTAGGGGACATATAAATGAAAATATTGCTGCATGAATTATTGAGATTTTCATGTTTATGTTCTCCTCTAGGACTTTGATGATTGAGTTAGAGTTCAGTAATGTTAATGGTGACATCTTCCCTGTTACCTTTTGAGAATTCCATTTTCAGTCAACTTGTTGATCATTTATGTCTTTTACAGCTAGTCTGTAAAAGAGACCTAGGTACAGGCCTTATACATTACACACAAATTAACTCAACATGGATTATAGGTTTAGGTGAAAATTGCAAAATTAAAAAAATATTTAGAAGAAAACACATGAGGGGATCTACATGGACCTTGGTTGAAGATTAGTTCTTATACATAATATCAAATAATAGTTTTTGAAAACAAAATAGATAAATTCATATTCAAATGAGAACTATCTGTTCAGAAAAAGATACTGTTAAAAGAGGAAAAAGCAAGACTCAGACTGGAAAGAAATTTTGAAAAAAAAATCTGAAAAAGGGAATTGCATTCAAAATAAACAAGAAAACTCCCATAAAACTCAACAATAAGGAAAAAAAATTAAAAATGGACCAAAGTTCTGAACAATTATCTCACCATAGAAGACATATGGATGGCAAGTTAGCATACAAATATATGCTCAGCACCATTTGTCATTAGGAAAATGCTAATAAAAGAAAAAAAACAGTACTGTAGACTTATTAGGGTATTTAAAATACAAAAAATTCCACAATATATACTGCAGCTGAACAATAGCAGTTCTCATTTATTGCTGGTAGAAGTGAAAAATAATACAGCCACTTTGGAAGACAGTATAGCAGTTTGTTACAAGCCTAAACATAGTCAAAAATCTAAGAAATTGTCACATCAAAGAGGAGGCTAAAAACAAATCATCACTACAACGGTTTGAATGTTTGAGTCCCTTCCCCAAAATTCATGTTGAAATTTTAACCCTTACAGGTGATGTTGTTAGTAGTTGTGGTCTTTGGGAGCTGTGTAAACTGTGAAGGTAATCTCACACCAATGGAGTGAGATTAGAGCTTTATTAAAGAGGCTTCAGAGAGTTCCCTAGCCCCTTCTGCCACATAAGGACACAGCAAAAAGACAGCTCTTGTGAACCAGAAAGCGGGTCCTCACTAGATATCTAATTGTTGGCACCTTGATCATTAACCTTCCAGCCTCCCGAACTGTGAACCATAAATTTGTTTGCTTATAATCCACCCAGTTAGTGGTATTTTGGTATAGCAGCCCGAGCACACTAAGACAATGACTAAAATATTGTATGGTATTGAGCATGGGATCTAGAAATGTAAAAAGGAAATTAGGTAAAAACCATGGAAGTCTTAATAAATTATGAACATTTGCTAATAATAAATTATTGGTACTGGCTTGTTAATGTGACAAATACACAATAGTAATGTAAGGTGTTAATAATAAGGGAAACTCAGGGAGGGGTAAACACAAACTTTCTAATATCATCTTAAATCAGGTATATGCAAACTGTATTTTAAAGTCTCTGTAAAACTTAAACTTCTGAGTTTAAAAGCTTTTTTAAAACATGCAAAGAAAAGGTCTTCCTTAATTTTTGCTTGAGCCAATGTGCTGGATCTTTTAAAAGTTTATATAAACCTGAGCTATAGAAGTTTCTCTCCGCCTTCATCTGCTCATTCATAAAGTAATCCTCTTATTCTGTTTTAAACTGACTGAATGGAATATTATTTATCCAATATTCTCCCCACCACTTTATTTTCCTCTTAGAAATGGCTCTATAATGAACTACTTATTTTACATTTTTTCTTGCATTTTCTAAAACAGCCTTTTTCACTTTTTATTCTGAAGACTGTTTTAAAAAAATGTGGGGAACTCTTGCTAAATTTTCAGATGTGAAAGTCCCAAGCAAGCTATTTTTATACATAGCCTCTGGTGAGACCCAGGAATCTGAATTGTTACAGGCATTTTAGGAAATACGCACTCCCAAATTGAGAAACAGTGGTCCGAGATGTCTAGAGGTAGAGCCCTCATTTACTCTTGTTTTACTCCCTATATATTTCTAACAATTTTATTTTTCTCCATGACATTATCTTGCTACGTAAATAAAAAATATTGTTAGGGTTCAAATAATTCCCCCTGCCCTTTCAAATTCTTCTCTTGGTCAAACTGTTCAAAAACTCTTGTTGGTGTTGGTGTTATAGGTTTTAATAAACATGCTAGCATTTGCAAATGTTGGCATATTTTACAAATTTCTGTTATTTTGAAAGTAAATCCAAATTTTAACTTTTTCTTTTATATTTGTGATTTTTTTAGATCTAAAAGAAATGTGTTTAAACCCCTATGCATTTTCCAAATTTCTAGTGATTTTTTACCACACTATGGCATTTAAAACAATCTCTGACTATCTACACCCAATAATATAATACTTCAAATTTAGAATGTGTAAAATTGTCTCAATCTTTTCATGTCTAAATCTGTTTTATATGTGGTGTTTTGTAGTTCAGTTGATTCCAACACTCTAAACCTGAAACCTCGGAACAATCTTGGACCACTTTTGTTGTCCTACATGTAAAGTCAGTATCAAAATATAACTTTAAATTTTATCATCCTACTCTCTTCCCATTTTAGTGGGCACTTTGTCAACTCAAGTACTTATTATTTCTCATCTGATGTTTTTCTTGATATCACTTATCATTCCCAAAGCATAACTCGGATCAGTCATCAACCATATTGAACACTGTAAATCTGTGATTTATAAGTGTAACTGACATGATTTATTGAAAACATCCACAGCCTTCTTGTTAAGAAAGTGACAACTGTTGTTTTTTTCTGCAGGGATTTGTCGAGCTTGGTGAACTGCATCATGTCACATTTCCAAATTCAGAGTCAGCTCTCTATTGAGTACAGTTATTGGTTTAATGACTAACCCATCTAATCGTCCATTTGGAGTCCACACAAATGTTGTAAATAGCACATATGGCTAAGGCTACCATAATCAAGTACCACAGGCTGGGCAACTTAACAGAATCTTTATTTTCTCACAGTTCTAGAGGAAAAAATCTGAGATGAAATTGTAAGCAAGGTTGGTTTCTTCTGAGGCTTCACTCCATAGCTTATGTGGACAGTTCCCTCCTTCCTGTTCTTCATAGTTCTTTCTTCTCTTTCTGTCTGCATCCTCATCTCCCCTTCTCACAGGCTACCTGTCATATTGGATGAGGTTCACTATAACGACTTGTTTTAACTTAATTACCTCTAAAGACCCTATTCCAAATATAGTCACATTCTGAGGTACTAGAAGTTACGAATTCTATAATAAATTTTTGGGGTACATAATTGAACCTACCTATCTATCTGTCTAGCATCTATCATATATCTTTCCTTTTAAATTTAATTTCATTGTATTTTTCCATTACTATTTAGCCCCCTTATATCCCCTTCCCCCCAGCAGTTACCACATTGTTGTTCATGTCCATACATCCTTTTTATTTTTTTGCTAAAAGCTTCCACCCCCTAACATCCCTCACCCACTAGCTGTCATCCTGCACTCTATGAGTCTGTCTCTGTTTTGCTTGTTAGTTCTGTTTGTTCTTAGATTCCATATATGATTGAAATCATACGGTATTTGTTTTTCTTTGACTGGCTTATTTCACTTAGCATAATGTTCTACAGGTCCATCCATACTATTGCAAAAGGTAAAATTTTCTTATTTTTTATTCCCAAGTAAAGCTTCGTCTATCTTTCTATCATCTGTATCTTGCATTTCATAAGCAGGAAGCAACAGCTACGCCTAAGGGGAGGGAAAAGTTATTTAAACAATGTTGTTAAACTCCTGGGTAAGGTAGTTCAATAAGGGGATCAGGTATGGTCCTAGAACTTTAAAAAAATATACCATTTGAAATGAAATAAATTGTTATAGGCACTATCATTGAGATAAGTGTAGATAGGAAACATGCAAATGAAGAGACAACCTGAGATAGTCAGGCAACATTATCCTGATGGAAATCTTCTCCTTGTGATGTTTTACTCTCTATCTTTTTGCACAGCTGTCGTATAACCTATCCACTCTGAAACCCTCTGATTGGCTCATCGTATTTGCCTGGCTGACTCCTGCTCTAGCTTAAATGTTCCCATCTCTGGTAATGCAACTTTGCGTGTTCCCATGGCACCTGCCTGTTACTTCCTATATCAAAACACTCACCGAACTTTATTGTAATTTTAAGAATGTATCGCTCTTTCTCCTTAAATGTAAAATTTATCGTTCTGATGATGTGTTTTTATTAGTGTATTTTGCTAATGATTTTTCCCCAATAATTGAGAGTGAAGATGGAAGAAATGGTGCTCAGTAAACAATTGTGAAATCAATGTGAACAAATGTGAGTGAATTAATGAAAATTACCACTGGATAAGAAATAAACCCCTTCATATTAAACAGAATTTTCTGTCAAGTTTTCTAAAAGCTAAAATCTCAACTAACCCAAATGTGTCTACAATGTTTTTCTCGCTTAAACAAACTTGAGACCCCTTCAATGTTGTTACCCTCTTTGTTGTTTTAAGGAAGTACTGGGACTGTCTTCACAAATGTGAATGTATTTGTCTTTCAGATGTATCATACTTGTTTTTTTAATTTATATTTGAATATGCTTTTTAAACATATAGCATTATCCTTTTGAAGTTTGATTACTTCTGTTTTTATGGGCCTTCCTTCCCAGTATATTTCAAAAAACTATGGAAAGGTGGAATTGGGAGATGTGGAATAATAACAAATATGTACACTTACAGTTAAAGATTTAGAGGCCATTGCAGGGCTGTTAATTGTCTCAACTTCAGTAGTGTTGTGTTTCAGTAAAACAGGAAACTAGAAGAGAGGTAAGAGGTGGAAAATGTCCCATCCGTGGTGGAGGAGTCAAAACACAACATGGATCCTTTAAATGTGTCCTCTTGTATAGGCACAGTTCATGGTGCCCCAAACAATGACAAAAGTAACATCAGAGATCAATGACCACAGATTGCCATAACAAAAATAATAATGAAAAAGCCTGAACTATTGTGAGAATTACCAGACTATGTGTGACACAGGTCATGAAGTGAGGAAATGCTGTTGGAAAAGTGGTGCAGATAAACCTGCCTAATACAGGGTTGTCACAAACCTGCAACTTGTAAAAAAACACAGTATCTGTGAAGTGCAATAAAGTGAAGTACAAATGCCTGTATTATATTGCTGAGAGTTTAGCTAAGCTAGTCAGTGGTATGGTTGCCTCAACATCCATTTTGTTTAACCAAGTGGCCTGGCACGAACCCCTCTCTTATTAACAGACTACAGAGTCACAGGCAAATGTAAGTTCCTGATATGAGTTCCCTGACAATCTTTGTGATCAACAGTCTTTGATGACTCCCAGTTTCTGACCCTGATTCTCTTCTTAGATAAAACCCTAGTGGAGCATACCAAAACCTTAGTCTTCAGGTTTGAATTGGCCAATTCAGCCTTAGTGCAGAAATCCCAAGCACTCTACCCATGCATGAGTCCTAATGAAGGTGTGTGCTCCAGGTCCTGTAGCTCTCTCTGCCTCCCCCCTGTCTTGACCTCTCTCTGTAGAACAATTGAGACCTGCTGTGTTCTTCCTACAGGACCTATAAGTAATGAACTTCTCTATTTCAAGTTTCGGCAGTGTATTGTTGAATCACAGCTCACTATCTGGCTCCCTGTGCTCCACTTAACAAGTGTAAAAGCAGATTTCCAGGCCTGACACCATCCATTCTGATTCTTGGTTGGGAAGGCAGGCCTTGGACAAACAAGCGCATGGGAAATGTGTCTTCATAAACAAGCAGCCTGTGTAATTCCAATGCAGGTTATCTATGGACCGCACTTTAAGGAACTTTTCTAAAGGACCTAATATCTTTCCTTAGGTAAACAGATGACTAGTACAATTAAAAATGAGTTGGGGTTTAAAAGAGTTCTCTTTTTCCCCAATTTATTAGGACTATCTTCAGCTGCAACTAACATAAAACAAAAGTAACAGTCTTCAAACAAGTAAGTTTTTTGTTTGTTAGTTTGTTTCTATCTCAGGCAACAGGAAGTCTGGGAGGAAATTGTCCAGGGCTGGGGGGAGATAGATTGCCTTAGGGTGCAATCTTAATTTCCATGGTCACAAGATGACTGATGCCCTTTAATGTATCACATCCACACTCCATGTAGAGAAAGAGGGAAGCAAAAGATACAAGCCAGGCACTTTTACAGTGTGTTCATAGGTGCTTTACCAGAAACTTTTAATATGTATTGGCCAGAACTTGGTCACATTGCTACCTTGGCTGTAAAATGTCTGGGAAAGTAGTATTACTGACTAAACATACTGTTTCTCTGAAGGGGAAAATAAAATAAGCTCTATTATTAAAAAAGAAAGGGAAAATGGATATGGATAGAGAAATCAAACAGTGTCTAAAAAAGTATAAATTTGATAGACGTATACGAGAAACAAATTATAAATAATTATATTACAGATAATAATCTGCCAAGATAGACATATCCTATGACATTATGATTATTCATGTTATTGTTTTTAATGTTAATTTCTTATAATTCTATAAGTTTTTAAAGACAGGAACTACTTCTTAAACATCTAAATACTCTTCCCTCCTGCATTCCACCTGACACCCCTGAACACAGCACGTATTACTATTGAGGCATAAACTGGTATATTTTAAAAAATATTTTGAACATGTACATGATTATTTTTATTACATCAAGCTAGATATGTTGTGAATATTCAGAATAATCCTTTCATAGAGAAAAATAAGAGATTACCTTTTGTTTTAAATTATTTCAAAGCATTTGAACAGCCTATAGAATTTAGTTCTATAGACACTGCTAATATTTGCATTAATTGATGTGTTAATGAAAAACCTCTTTCCTCTTTCTTTTGAGTTCATTCTCCTTATTCTTAGCATTTCCTAATGCTTCCTTATTATCAGTACTTTATGTGCTATCTTGGCACATGATCAGAACAGGAAGGTATAAAATTCATACTATTCTCTAACCTTGTTCTCATTCCAAAGACAGATCTCCCCTTAAGGACCGATTTCTGAGAATTCAGACACCTGGTTTCTTAAAAAGAACCCTGGAGAAGTGCTCCTACTAATCTTTAAGCACATACAAATGGAATATAATATGAAGCATCTTAAAATGACATTCTTATTCATACTCATAAATCTGCATATAATATTCTGAAGAAACATAGATTCTTTCTGAGCAGAATATGCAATAGAATCCTAGAACTAAATGAAAGGAAATCTTTCATAAGAGTTAGAATTCCAATGTCATTCTTAGTTTGGGACCAAAGAGGCCACGTATAACACAGGTTTATATCAAATAGCTTGGTCAAGTGCAACAATCTCACTTAAGTGTAACCCTCATAAGCATTTACTGAGCAGCTTGAATAGGTGGGATACTATGGATGACACAATAAATGTCAGAAATTATCACAATTACTAAAACTAATTTATCTAGAAAATTATTTCATTTCATGCTAGTAACAACACCTATAAAACAACTTTGGAATCTTTCTGCTTGAAAATAAATTGGACTTTGAGAAAGGTTAAAATTAAACACCAGCTTTTTGCTTTTAAATGTAAAAGAAATAAAGGATAGCCCCTACTTTTCAGTCACTCAGAAAATAATTATTATTCATTTGATTATTTTCCTATTTCTCTTCTGACCAACTACTATACTCAGACTAAAATTCTAAAACATTCTTAACAGAGCCCTAAATCAATGTATAATAAATGTTTTCTTGTTTATAATGTTCTCCAACTTCATTAGCAACTTTCATGGGCTGTGGATTTGTGTGAATTTGCCTTACATTTGGATTACTGGGTTTCATCTGAAAATAAACTAAGTGTACTACACATTGTCAGGGCTTTAATCTTTGTCTTTTTTGTGAGGCTGTAAATGTAAGGAATGGTCTGAGAAAAATTGATTAGACTTTGTGCTCCACAGTTAGATGCATCATTGACCCATCCAGGGTTATCAGGGAACCTCTCAGCTCTGTGGCAGCAAACTAAAAAGCAAACTTTAAGGAAAATTAACTTGCTTTTCTTTGGACATGAGCACATTTTCTTTTTGCTTTGTTATTCCTTGGACAAATCTATTTCCTGTGATTCTGACCACAATGAACTCTTTAGTTGAAAGTTTCTAAATTTCTTTGATCTCTTCAGATAAATGGTGTGGTATAAGGATGCTGTTATTGAAACACCATCTTCCTTGTATAATAAGCACACTAAGAATCAAATAATAATGAATAAATCTTTTAAAATGCAAGCCATTTAAGACCACTCAAATTCTTTGTGAGTATATATATGCACTATCATAGCTTTTCTCAGGAAGAGTCACTTTCAGTCACAGGCATGAATATAGTTATTCATCAGTTCACAAAAAGGAACCAGATCAGTTAAATAGTCAATGACACTTTTTCTTGGAATATATGAATAGGCTTCACACAAAAAGACCTGTTCAGACCTGCATGATGACTTCCTTGTATTCTGTCTCTGCAGCATCACCTTTTTGTGAATTTGCTATACCTGCAGTCTACTGCTGCTGAGGTTGCATGCTTTGTTGTCAATGGCTGTCAGAATAGTTGGCTTCTGAATTCTTCAAAATCTCCCAAATTAAAATAAGTTTATGTTCTGCTAAATATTGTATACCTACAGGGAAATAATTCCTATGCATTTGTTTCTAAGATAAAGAAAGCAATTAATTACCAGGCTCCTTCTTAGAATTGATTTTTGGAAAAGCCAGATGTTAGGGTCAAAGACTTTGTGCTAATGTGTCTGAGGCTCTACCAGACAAAACAGTATTATTTTATGTTAATTAGGTAACTAAAAATAAACTGTATAATGTTACATGTCATAATAAGTAATATTTATGAATTATCTTCTTAACCTGCTTATTATGTAATTTTATTTTATCTGTTGATGACTATTGTAATGCATTTATTTAATCTGCACACTACTAAAATAGCTATGAAAGTAATTTAATAAATTACTCTTCCTCTAATACTTAGACAAGAGCCCCAGTTCCTAAGCCCTGACTGTTTAAAACTAATTTTTCTTTCTAAAAACCTACTATCTAATTTCCTATTCAATCCCTTGCCATTTAATTTGAGTGTTTTCCTGTTTTTTCAAATCTTTATCATAGGGTACTGATGTTTTCTCATTTGTCATGAGATTTTTTCCTGTGTGTTTTGGTTTTTTGCAATTGTATATAGATGAGAAGTCTAAAGAAAACTATTTTCCTTCTCTATCTTAATATACCTTAAAATCTACTTATAATTTTAAATTTAGCCTGGCAAAAGCAAAGATAATATATTATACACTTCACAAAATTCAACATCTAGTATTTTAAAAGCAGTTCCAGAAAACCATGTAGTTGTATATTAGTTTTTTATTCAAAGTACCTTTTCAGAGTAGCAAAGAGATCCTTATAACAGATGTCTTCTTTTTATAAGGTACAATATCCATTGGCTTGGTAATTAAGAGAAGCTACTCTATGTGTTGAGATGTGTCCCTAACTCATGCTGTGGCTCAATGTGCTGGTATCCAGACCACTTTGTAGAGAAAAACCATGTAGGCACACAAAAGGCCTCAGGCAGTGCCTCTCCCAACCTTTTTTATTAGATGGGTGAGGAAATTAAGGATCCTGAAATTTAGGTACCACATTTTTCAGACTATAAGATGCATTTTCCCCAAAAAATTTGGGAGGAAAAGGGGTGTGCACCTTGTAATCTGAATGTAGTTTACGTGGCTTGCTGTGGGGCGGCTGTGGAGGAGGGTCACAGAAGGCAGGAGCAGGTTCGCCATTGCAGGAAGCCAGTGGTGGCAGGAGTTGGGTGATGCTGCGGGCCCTGGTCTGGGAGGAGGGGGTGTCTGAGCAGTTCAAAGCAAGGGAAGCAGGAGCACAGTCCCCACTGCGGCATACTATAGTGCTAGGGAGGAGGGTACAGCCAGTGCCGGCCCGTTAGAAGAAGAAAGCCTGCGGAGCCCATGGGTGCCTCTGTCATGTGACTGGTGTGTCCCATTAACATTAATGTAGGCAAATTCCACTGCAGGGTCACTTGTCAATGTGGCCCTACAGCTGTTGCAAAACTACAACTCCCATCATGTTTGGACAGGTTGGGATGATGAGAGCTGTAATTTGGCAATAGCTGCCGAGTCGCACTGGTTGTGCAACACTGCTGTCCCCATAAAAGAGTGTTGCACAACCTGTGGCCTTCCAACGGCAGATCTCCCCCATAACAGTGTCAGCAGCAGACCTCCCCATAACAGTGTGTCATCCACTGATATTCTCAGCTGCAGTGCCCCCATAACTATGAAGGACACAGTGCTGATTGTTCTGTCATTACTGTATTTTGTTGTAGAAAGATACGATAGCATACTCTAGTCTCCTGCTGAATCTACCATAATTGTGGAAAGATGTCAAAGCAGAAAAAGATTTCATATAAAATCCCTTTTACACTGGAGGTAGTGAAGTATGACAAAGAACATGGGAACAGAGCAGCTGAGAGACACTTTGGACCACCTCCAACTGAAAAAAAAAAGATACAGGAATGGAGGAAACAGGAGGATCAACTGCAAAAAATGGGAAAAAAAAGAACAATGTTTTCATGAGCATGCTGCAAAATTGCCACAGTTAGAAGTGGATATGAAAGAGTGGGTCACATGTCACAGGAACAATGGCTTTTCAGTGTCTACAAAAATGATCATATATGAAGCCAAATGTCTTGCTGCAGAGGAAGGCATTGAGGACTTCACCGGATCACCATCATGGTGCACAGATTTATGAAGACATGTGGCTTTGCTATGCACACAAAAACTATGGTTGCACAAATAATGCCTATAGACTATGAATCCAAGATTGTGTATTTTCACAAATTTGTACTGGATGCAAGAAAGAAAAGTAGATTTGAAATAAGCCAGATTGGGAACATGAATGAAGTCCCATTAACCTTGTTGAAGTCCCAGCAACAAGACAGTTGATGTTAAAGGTGCCAAAACCATAACCATGAAAACCTCAAGGCATGATAAAACCCATTACACAGTTGTGTTGTCCTGCTGTGCAGATGGCACCAAACTGCCACCAATGCTGATTTTCAAGAGAAAAAAACTGCCAAAACAGGCAATCCCAAGAGGAGTTATTGTTCATGTTCATGACAAAGGATGAATGAATGAAAATGGCATGAAGATATTGATAGAAAAAGTGTGGTCCAAATGTCCTGAAGGGCTTCTGAAAAAACCTGCTCTATCAGTGCTTGACCAGTTTAGAGCACATATCACTGAAGCCACAAAAAAAGAGACTTAAAGAAGAGAAAACCCACTGAGCCATAATCCTGGGGGGCTTA
>PVKM010017253.1:0-26076 GCA_004027735.1 Carollia perspicillata
CATAGTTTTGATCTTTTTCCTAGATAAGTCCCTTTAACATTTCATATAATAAGGGCTTGGTGATGGTGAACTCCTTGAACTTGACCTTATCTGGGAAGCACTTTATCTGCCCTTCCATTCTAAATGATAGCTTTGCTGGATAGAGTAATCTTGGATGTAGGCCCTTGCCTTTCATGACTTCAAATACTGCTTTCTAGCCCCTTCTTGCCTATAAGGTTTCTTTTGAGAAATCATCTGATAGTCTTATGGGGACTCCTTTGTAGGTAACTCTCTCCTTTCCTCTTGCTGCTTTTAAGATTCTCTCCTTATCTTTAATCTTTGGTAATGTAATGATGATGTGCCTTGGTGTGTTCCTCCTTGGGTCCAACTTCTTTGGGACTCTCTGAGCTTCCTGGACTTCCTGGAAGTCTTTTTTTTTAGATTTTATTTATTTATCTTTAGAGAGGAAGAGAAGGAGAGAGGGAGAGAAACATCAATGTATGGTTACCTCTCTTGCGACCCCTGCTGGGAACTGGCCTGCAACCCAGGCATGTGCCCTGACTGGGAATCGAACCGTGATCCTTTGGTTCACAGGCCCGCGCTCATTCCACTGAGCTCTACCAGCAAGGGAGGAAGTCTTATTTCCATTGCCAGATTGGGGAGGTTCTCCTTCATTATTTGTTCAAATAAGTTTTCAGTTTCTTGCTGTTGTTCTTCTCCTTCCAGCACCCTTATGATTCGGATGTTGCAAACATTTAAAGTTGTCCCAGAGGTTCCTAAGCCTCTAGTCATTTTTTTTGAATTCTTGTTTCTTCATTCTGTTCTGATTGAGTGTTTTTTTTTTTCTTCCTTCTGCTCCAAATCATTGATTTGAGTCCTGGTCTCATTCCCTCCACTGTTGGTTCCCGGTGTTTTTTCCTTTATTTCACTTTGTATAGCCTTCTCTTCTTCCTCTGTTTTGTGTTCATACTCAGTCACTTCTGTGAGCATCCTGATTACCAGTGTTTTGAACTGTGCATCTGATAGGTTGGCTGTCTCCTCGTTGCTTAGTTCTTTTTCTGGAGTTTTGATCTGCTCTTTCATTTGGGCCATATTTCTTTGTCTTAGTGCATCTGTTATGCTGTAAGGGGCAGAGCCGTAGGTATTCACCAGGGCAGGGCAACCTGTGGTGCTGCATTGCAACACTGTATATGGATGAGGGGCCAGAGAGGGAACAATCCATTTGCTCTCACTCCACTTTCAGTACCTCCCCACTACCCACAAGCACATCAGGTCCTTTTGGTGCTGATTCCCAGGTGGGTAGGCTCGTGTATGTTCTAGAACCCCGTGGGTCTCTCCAGCGGACTCTCCTGTGACTCTGGGAGTTTCTCCCACTGCTGCAACCCCCCATAAGTTTTTATAGTAAGAGGTTTTGATTTCCCCACACTGAAACCCTGGGTTGTGCGGTCTGTCTCACTTCCCAGTTTTTCCTCCTGGTTTATCTGCACTCAAATGTGGAAACACCAGGTCAGCCAGCTGCCACCTTGCTGCGCATTTCCACCCCTCCTACCAGTCTGGATGCATGTTTTTTTAAAACTCCTTGGTTGTCAAACTTCCATACAGTTCAATTTTCTGGCAGTTTCTGTGGTTTCTGTGGTTAAATTGGTGGCAGTTTCTGTGGTTAAATTGGTGGCTGTCCTTCTTTTGGTTATGTGAGGAAGCAAAATGTATTTACCTACGCATCCATCTTGGCCAGAAGTCTGTTGTTTCTATAGAATTGTTCTCTACTTGGATTTTCCCAGTGCACAGCATACTGCTTGGTTTATAGGACTCCCTAAGCACATTCTTACTGGTTTATTGATTAAACATTGTGTAGGTTATTATTAAATAATTTGGATGCAGAGGGTGAGCTAACTCATTCAGTACCTTGAGGGTCTGCTCTCCTCTGCTTCCATAGTCTACTGCGGAAAATGTGTCCTTTTTAATGGGATTTTTCTCTTTGTTTTTCTGACACATGATGTACCTAGATCTGGACCTTGACCTTTTTGACTCAGTGGTGTGTCCTAGAGATCTTTCTCTATAAAGCCATGTTTGTCTGGGGTCCCCAAGACCACCCTCAGATTTAATTATTTACTAGGAAGACTCAGGACTCAGCACAGTGCAAACCAAAATCAGCAGAGGGACAGGTACATGAGACAAAATCCAGAGGCAACTAGGGACAAGCTTCTAAGAGTTCTCTCCCTGTGATGTCACACAAGACGTTCTTAATTTCTCTAGCATCACATTATGACAACATGTGTAAAGTGTCTGAAAATGCTGATTATAGATTCATTGCCCAAGGTTTCTATCATGTAGACACCCTCTGCCTAACACGTGCCAAAATTCCAGACTCCCAGAAGGAAAGCAAGTTTTCAGCATAAACCAAATTGCTTTTACAGTTAACCCTTACCAATCAGGAAATGGTGGGGACCTCCCTGAACTCCAAGTTTCTTGAAACCAGCCAAGGACCAACTTCAGAGTCCTCTCTTCAGGATCAGTCTCAGACCTGTTGTGTTAACTGTTCTGTACACCATAGGAATCTACAACCCTCTCCTTTTCTTTAGCTACTAAGTAGAACTCCATGGTATGAATACATGATGCTTCGTTTCATTTTTCCCTACTGCTTGGCTTTTAGGCTATTATTTTACAGTATTTTTGTACAATTCATTTTCTAGCCTTAGATTGGAATTGATAGGTCATTACATAGTGACATTTAAAATTTTAGTGTTAATAGATGCTTTCAAATGGCTCAGCAGAGGTTTATACTTCCAACAGCAGTTTACAAGAGTACCCCTGGAAGTGATTGCTTTTAATGATATTCATAGTGGGGATTTGGAAAAACCGACCAGCAACCATCAGGAATAGCAGGACCAGGAAGGACAGTCTTGATCCTGGGTGTGTTCTGCTGCCATTTGGACACTTGGCTTACCCATTCTCTTCCTGGGCCCAAGACTCTTGGTTCTGACACCCATCTACTTCTTCTTTGTCTCTAATTTCCCTCCTTGTTGCCCTTGATTACTGGTCTAGAGGCTTATGTTGTTTTTGTCTTCCGTTATGTTATTTTAAACGTACACAAAAATAGAACAGAACAGAATAAGGAACCTGCTTCTCATTACCCATCTTCAGCAATTGCTAACATTTTGTCATTCTTGTTTTATTTTTCTCTTTTTCTTTTTTTGCGGGGAGGGTGTGGGGGAATGGATTTTTTCACACGGGAGTAATGAAAGCAGATCCTAGACATTATAGTGTTTAAAATTTTTTGTACTAATTTATAAAAATAATACATACTTACCATACATATTAAATATAGGTGTACTTTTAAAAGGACTTGATTTCCCTAGATACTTAGTCCAGTTGCAGGTGTGTTGCTCGGGTATTTTAAGCTCAGAAGAATATTTCCTCATGTCTTGTATAAAATTATACAATAATATGAATAACATTGTTTACAGTTCTGTAACTTGCTTTTTTCATTTAACCATATGTAAGGGCCTTCCTTCAAATTCATAAACGGATCAACAACTTTTCAATGCAATATGCATTATAGGATAGCCATTTCTGTATTGATGGTCATTGTGTTTTTCTGCTTTTCAGAATTCATGCAACTTGGAGTAAAATTTCATGTACATATGGCCTCATGCATTAGCACTTTATTATTGTAAGGTAACATGGTGAGGAATGAGGTGGCTGGTTAGAATGTTTAGCTGTAATTATTATTAAAGTTATTACCACAGTACTTTCCAAGAAGTTGTACAAGTTTTCTACCAGCAATATAAGAGAGAACCCCTTAACTTTCATTCTTTCTAGCACTGTATGTTACTACTGTTAAATATTTTTGCCAATTAAAGTTGGTAAAAAAATGGTATAGCATTATAGCCTGACTTTGCCTTTATTAGAAAGAAACCCAGCAATTTAACTAGAAAATCCCTTGATACACTTAATTATATCAGCAATCAAATGTCAAAAATCTTATAACCAATGTGATTTATACAGTGAGATCTTCCTTCCTCTTATTTCCAGTGTGCCTCTTTCCTCCTCCTTCCCCCCGCCCCCCAATTACTATTAGTTTCTTTGGTGTTGTTTCAGGATCATTTATATATACATACAGGCAGCTCTGTCTTACTTTTTACACAAATGGTAGCATACTGTGTATTCTGTCATGCACCTTTCATTTTTCCTGATGAATTTTTTAAAAGGGACATTTTTGCTCATTTCTGAGGGTTTCCTGTTTCTCTTGTTAAATTAAAAAAAAAACTATTGAGTTCTTCAAATGTGGGACCTGACAACTTAGCTATTCATTAGTTGTAATCTAGTTGTTTCTCCCACACTACCCTCCCACAAACATTCACAAAGTAAAAAATACTGGAATTACTGTCCTAAAGGCTACCAGTGGCTGTTCAGTCTTTGTCTTTGATTCTTTCGATGTTCTTGTCCCTGATCACCATGCTTCTTGGAACTGTAATACTTTGTGTTTTGCAGTGCATTCTGTTATGTGTTCTTGTAAAGATGGAAGGAAATAAGGATTGGGAGGTACAGTCTGGGTCAAAGGTTTATTATAAAGTCTGTCACTTAACATAACAGATTTGTTTTCTGTGGCTCCTGAAAAGAGCAAGTATTTTGCTTGGGAGGGGAAAGGAAAGACCATGACTTGGAGAATCAGACTTGAATCCTGACTCCACCCTGTACTAGCTATATGACTTTGGACAAGTCACCTAACCTTTTGAGCTTCGATTTCTTTATCTATAAAAGGGAAATTATTTTCCTAACTTTTTAAAAAGTAATAAATGAGAACGTGTACGTGAAGTACCCAGCATAGTCATTAACACTTAATCACTGAAAGGTTTGATCTCATTCCTAGGTCCATAACTTGCAGATTTAGGTATCCTGTTACAAATCTACAGGGGATGAATGATTGCTTACTGGAATGTTATCTGTGTGAAGCATGTGTCAAATATGATAGCCACTTAGATCTATGAGGTCTATCAGCCTTACTCCTTTTGATAGATGGATAGATGATATCCTTTTGATAATATTTTTGGTAAATGATAAAGCCTAAATGATAGAGCCAGATGTTTTAAGTGAATTTCTACTAGCATTTAAATCCTGAAAGCTGAAGTATTTTATTTTGGCCCAGGTGACATATTTGTATGTTTTTTCCATTTGGCTTTCTGAAGGAGGAGATGTGGGAAGAGTGGTTAGTTGGCTTTGATGATAGTGTTGAAGAGCAAAACTTTTCCCCTTAGGCTTACAGTATCACCCAATACTGTAGTATTTCCTTGAGAGGAAATGGTAGTACCTCTTTTAGTACTAAAGAGACCATTTTTGACTAACCTCATCAAAAACCCTTCAAAATGAAGTTTGAGAAGGAAGAAAAAATTCCAGCTAGATAGTAAGGGCACATTTTATGGAGTAAAATTAGTGACACGGAACAAGATTAGAGACAGATGTGCCTATGACTCCCAGAACACAAAGAGCAGATGCTGAATATTCCTGACCTTTCTACATAATAAATGCCCAGAGTATCTTGGGAAAAGTAGAATAATTGCAGTCTTTTGTGTGCCACTGAGAACTGGTAAGAGACATTCATGACTAGGCATTTAAGTGCTTCCTAGAAGCACTGTGTTAAGTAACTATTCCTCATTTAATCCTTATAAAAATGTAATGAAGTAGATGTATACAGTGATTTATCCCCAATTTTAATAAAGAAACTGAGTCTGAAGATGGTTACATATTTAGAACTATAATGAGCTTTTGATGGATAACATGACAATGATATAACTTAATTACATTTGTTTGCTAACCATACTCTCCTCCTCTCATATGCTGTGGCATGCTTGATCCTTGACTTTCCAGGATAATAGTGGAAGTGAGTGACTCATGGTTACAGTTGGCACCAATATGTTTTGCTACTCAGTTAGCCACAGGACAGTTCTACTTAGGATAAATGACAGTGAAATATCATAAGTTGTCATACATTCTTTCCAGCTTCTGATTTTAGTAGTCATACTTTACTAAATTATCATCAGTCATACATAGTGTCATGCATTTAGTTTTTCACTGTCTACTTGCCCACTGTCCACCTCCACTAGCAGAGCCAACTTGAGTTTTGTGTAGTAGCACTGTGGTATACCCACAGCACCCCTTACAGTTACTTATGTGTTTGCCTGGCTCTCTCATCTTGTAGTTCATATCCCTTGAATCTCTCTCTGTCTGCCTGATATTCATAATGTACCTTCTGGAAAGCTTCCTCAAGGCAGAGTTTAGTTACTTTCTCTTTGTTGTTGATTTTCTTCAAGTATCTGATGACTTCAGGTTGTGTGTTGATGTTACAAATGAAGGTTTAGGTTCTAGGCTCTATAGGGTGATAGAGCCTAGATATGTAGGTAACTGGAGTGGGCTCCCCTTAACTTTGCTTAGCTGTTATAATCCATTAGGCTCCTCATGTGAACCGGAAGGAAGGCTGTATGTGAAGGGTGTGGTTGGCAGGCTTCACTTTAGGGTGTGAGGAAGGGGTGTGGTGGTAGTTTCTAATAAAGGGTTTGACCTGGGGCACCAAACCTGCCTCCTGCCAAAGGTTTTGTTTCTTTTTTTCTCTTTAAATTGTTAAACACCTTTTATTTACCATATGCCACACTGGGAAATGGGAACACATCTTTACTCAGTAACCTCTAAGTTTAGTTTGTTTAAAATGTAAAGGTTTAGGGTCTTGAAGAAAGTGTGTATTTGGTTTTATTTTTTTAATTTAATTTAATTTTTTTATTGTTATTCAAGTACAGTTTTCTGTCTTTTACTCTTGTCCCAGTCCACCTCCCCACCCCCCCCCACCCCATGCTCCCCACCTCCCTCTGATTTCCACCCCTGTTAGTTTTTGTCCATGTGTCCTTTATACTTGTTCCTATAATCCCTTCCCTTTTTCCCCTGAAATTCCCTCCCCTCTGGTTACTGTCATCCCGTTTTCTATTTCAATGTCTTTGGTTATATTTTGCTTGCTTGTTTGTTTTGTTGCTTAGGTTCCTGTTAACGGTGAGATCATATGGTATTTGTCCCTCACTGCCTGGCTTATTTCACTCAGCATAATGCTTTCCAGTTCCATCCATGCTGTTGCATAGGGTAGGAGCTCCTTCTTTCTTACTGCCACATAGAATTCCATTGTGTAAATGTACCATAGTTTTTTGATCCATTCATTTACTTCCAACATCTAGGGCATCTAGGTTGCTTCCAAATTTGGCTATTGTAAATTGTGCTGCTATGAACATTGGGGTGCATAGGTTCTTTTGGAATGGTGTTTCAGGGTTCTTGGGATATAATCCTAGCAGTGGAATTGCTGGGTCAAAAGGCAGCTCCATTTTTAGTTTTCTTAGAAAATTCCATACTGGTGTACCAGTCTGCAATCCTACCAACAGTGAACTAGGGTCCCCTTTTCTCCATAACCTCTCCAACATTGTTGTTTGTTGCTTTGTTTATGATGGCCATTCTTACCGGTGTAAAGTGGTATCTCATTGTGGTTTTAATTAGCATTTCTCTGATGGCTAGCGATATTGAGCATCTTTTCATGTGTCTCTGAATCCTCTGTATGTCCTCCTTGGAGAAATGCCTGTTCAAGTCCTTTGCCCATTTTTTAATTGGGTTGTTTGTCTTCTTGGAGTGGAGTCATGTAAGTTCTTTGTATATTTTGGAGATTAAACCCTTGTCTGAGGTATTTTAGGCTGGGCTCCAATGCAGTTCCATCTTTAGCCACAGCGGCATGGGAATGAAAAGTGTATGGAAGGAGTTTAGTAGTGGCCTTTCTAATCCTTAGTCAGTCTCTCTGCTCCATTTCAGTATCTGCTCTCCCACCCCTGATCTTGGAGCCTCTCTAGAGCTCCACCAGAGGATGACATATATGTTCCTTTAGGACTTTTTGTTTATTTTTGTGTTGGGGCTTCCTTTGCTCTTCTTTATTCCTCAGCTCTGAATAGATTTATTACTTTTTTTTTTTGTATTATTTCAGTATGGTAGAGTGGAAACGGAGAGGCAGACACATTTGCCCAATGCATCATTTTGAAATTCTGACCCAAAGGTTCTTTTGACAACTTTAAGTATTTGTGATTTTAGGAATTGAAAGAAACTTACTTAATGAGTGCATTATTGTTTCCCAAGTATTTATAGACTAGTTTGGAACACTTACAGAATGTGAAATTAATTGTAATGCTGAAATACATCATCTGTGTATGAATAACTTGTGTTCTAAAAATAGGCGTAAAGCTTTTTAGAGCAAAGACAGCAAAAGATACTCCGGAGTATTGTGAGGTGGTTCCAGGTACTGTCATTTGCCAATATATATTGCCAGTAATTGGTCATTAGGGCCAGAAGCAAGGTAACCCTGGCTCACATGATGTTGTTTGTATTCTAGAGTTGTTTATGATATAACATGTGCTAATTTTAGGTTGTCTTCCTTGATAGACATTAAGATAAAAGTTCTGCTACTTGCAGCTTACTAAAGAAAAGTACTATTTAGTGGCTTTATAGTTAGATTTAGGTTGAAATTTGTGCTTATTTCACAGTGAATGATAAAAGAATAATTTGCCATGTCTTCTAATAGAGTGAAAATTAATCTGTATGCAACATTATTTTTATTTCTTAATACATTTTGGGAAAGTTAATTGCAACTGTATGGTTCAGGGATTTAGTGCAAGAAGAAGAACAGTTGATGGAAGAAAAGAAAAAGAAAAAAGACGACAAGAAAAAGAAGGAAGCTGCTCAAAAGAAGGTAGTATATGTATAAACTATTTATATTAAGTAGTTTAAACATAAATTTTAAAAGATTATTCTTACTGAATTTTTAAAAATTTGATTTAATGTTTTAACTTTAATGGAGTTTCATTAACATTTTGTGTCTTAGACTATGCGTATATAGTAACTTGCCAAATGCATACAATTTAATTTTAATTTAATTTAATGTATAGTTATTTAATCATGCCAATAGTTTTTTCAAAGGTAAGTGCTTTGTGTAGGTCTTTATCTTTCTATTAGCTGTTGCTAGGTTTTCATAATCCATCACTCTGTAAGTGAGAAGAGCATGGAATTGGTAGCCGCACAGAGGGGATTTGAAATCTGGCTCTCCCACATGGTATGCAAGACCGTATGGCTGTAAACTTTATTTAGCCTCTATAGGCCTTAAGAGTTTTTTATGTTATGTAAAATGAGAATTAAATGAGATAATGTAATACATAAGCACAATAATACAGAATTGGAAATGAAGTAATACAGGAATATACTAATAAAGGAAATAGTAATGTACATGATAGGAAATAAGTGTTAATTTCCTTTTCACTATTTAGTATCTGGACTGATTATTAAAAATTTGCAGTTTACATTAGGATATTTTAAATCTAAGACATAATTTGTTGCAAAAGATCTCTAGTCAGTACATTGTCAGAAACTGTAACCAAAGCAATACAGATTGCAGAAAAATAAAAGATTATGTCCATAATTATAAAAATTTTTACAAATTAAAACTAAAGACTTAAGATGGATTAACTAAGCTGGCTCTCATTTCCAGTATCCAGGTGTCACGGTACTTAATGTGTTCCAAAAGACCCAGTGAAATTACTGTGCCATTTTTGTATTCTAATGACTTTAATATTTTTTAATAGGGAAAAACATAGGATACAAAACTATTGTAGGTAGGGAACTGTTAAAGCACAGACAGAAGTGCTTAACTCTGCCTGATATAGGGCAGCAGACAGGGAAAAATTTTTAGAACAGAAATTAACCAAGTGAAGGAGGAGCAGAATACGAAAGGATTCGAAGAGAATAACCTCAGAGGTAAGCGTCCATAGCCTTGTGGTAAAGTATGGGTTTTGATGGGGAGAGGGCCAAGGGTAGAAATTTCAGGGGATGCCACTGGGGAGGTTGTCAGCTCTTATAGGGGTTTGGGTTATTGGGTTTACCTTGGCCAATTGTAGGACTGGATTGGAAGGGGTAGAACCTAGAAGCTGGAATACTGGTAAAAGTACTGTTTCAAAAATCCACAGAAGTTTTTGAAAGGTTATGAAGGGAGAGGAACCTAGATTGACTCTTAGGTTCTAGACTGAGTGACTCAGTACATTTTGGGAGCAGTTAACCAGGTTAAGGGGATACACAAGAGTAGTGAGAAGAGATATATAGTTGGTCCTCAAATAATGCATTGATGAGATGTAGGAACTTAATTAATTCATGTTTATATCAATTAGCCTATGGTAAGTCCCAAAGTTCCGAGAACCTATCCAGGACATTAAGTGAAGATTTGCTGTAATTTGGTTCTGTTTGTGCTGAGTTTAGGGTGTGATCATCAAATCCTGGGGAGGAGCAGAGTACAAAGCACTGTGGAAAAGGATTAAGATTGAGATGATAGGTGAATCCAGTCTCAGACCTGTTGGTTGATCTCTGGAGTGACTAGAAAGAGAAGCATCAGTTAATTGTCATTGGGTTTGGAATAGGTTTCTAGTCCAGGTATCCCTGCCTTTTGAAAGTTCACATTATACCACTTGGCTTCTGTGAAAGACCTACATTAGTACTAGAGAGTTTTGGCATTGACATTTGACAGTGCCTTAGGCCTCTCTGTCAGAGACCTGTTGATACAGGATGATCTTCGCAATATGATCAGTCTTTGCTCAGGATTTATTATGAAAATGTTGTATCCTCTCTAAGTCTTAAGGTTGAAGAAAGGCTTATCAGACTCTCTTCCATGGTGTGAAGGCCATTTATTTAATGAAAAGAATCTATAAGAAACTTGGGAGATTTACTGAGGAAGATACTTGGGTATACTTTATGAAGAATCAGTTTGGCAAGCATCTGAGTGTTGCATTAGGCCTTATTGATTCCTGCCTCTAAGATTTAGCTGGTGAGTCAGGATGTATATGAAATGGTTAGAGAAGAGGTCTAAGGTATAATACAATGAAACATTTATTTGGAATTGACCCTGTTTACTGAGGAAATTCTAAGAAAGAGGATTCACTGGAATTACTTCAAATATTGTGTCTTTAAAGTATGTAAAGTGAGTATAATTTTTAGGTCATAACATACAAATTATGGCTGTAGTTGTTAAAGTTTGTATTTTTCATATCCAATTTCTAAATCACCAAGGCAGTGTCTTTTAACATGTGAATGATGATGATATTTGTGCCATTTGACTTCTCACCAGATCTTAAGTGGCAGCTTTTCTAATTCTCTCCCACTCCATCCCTGCCTGTATTATGGTTCTAGTCTCTCAGCTCAACTGTGTCCTACTAGAACCATCATGAGAGGCAGGGATTTGGCCTCTGCCATGCAGAGGCCAAAGATATGGAAAGTGTTTTCTTTTGCATTGATGGGGTATTCTGTGTGTCCTGTAGGCACAGTAAGACCTAGTCACTGAACACAACATAAAGGGAAGCTTAATACTTCTGATGTTGAATTTAGTACAGTAGACTGCCACTTGCTGTAAGACTGTTCTTCAAATTCTAAATAACCAGCTTACAACTGAATTTAAATACAACCCATTGGTGAAGTGAAGGCAGCTAGTATTTTTATAGGCTGTTACCTAATAGCTTTAAAACAAAACAAAACAAAACAAAGCTCCCAAGGTGGCACACTTACAGCTCATATGAAAGGTTGTAAGTCACAGGAGTTTTAAGACAAGTTCCCTAGAGCTTGTCTGTTGTAGGAGCAAGCCGGTATATTTAGTAGGTGACAGACATCTGTATAAGCCAGGTAGGCAGGCTCATTCTATAAATGGAAAACACTGAAGGAAACTCACTAAAGGAAAAAACAGTCTGCCTGTTTTATGTAATCTATGTGTACTTTTAAAAAATCTATGTATTTCATGTCTGGATAAAGACTCAAGATGCTGTATGTTCCAACCCATTCTGTGTGTGTGTGTGTGTGTGTGTGTGTGTGTGTGTGTGTGTGTGTGTGTAAGGCACCCACACATTAAAATTAGTTAAGTGACTAACCATGGTTTCATCAGGATGACAGAACTAGGAATAGAATTGAAATCTTGTAATTCCCTCAGCTGGTGCTGTTCCAGAATTCAGTGCTATGGCTTTCTCCTTGTGATACAGAACCTTTTATACTTTTGCTTTGTTTTTCACAATCTAAAGGTGAACTGTAAAGCTGGAAATAATATATTATGGTAATTTTATAAGGGTTGTAAAAGGTCTTTTTGCCATGAATGCAGAAAACATAGTCTCTAGTAGCCACTGTAGTCTTTTAAATAAATTTAACTTCAGGTTATATTTTTATTTTAAATAAAAAACTAGGTAACACAACTCCCTGTATAGACAATCAGACATCAACAAGGCTCACTACAGTGTTTCTATTTGATACTTTTTCTTATTTTTGTCCTATTTAAATTCCTCTTCAAGGAAATATTACTCAAAAATTACATGATTTTTATTACGTTTCAGCCCCAGTACATCTCTAATGTAGAGATCAATAACTGGGTGGCTTTGTTTTAAAATTTTTTTTTCAAAAGCCTTTTATTTCACATCTAAGAAGCATGACTATTTACTTACCTTCTGATTATAACACTGAGAAAATAATTTGACATAGCATTGGAAGTATAGTTTCTGTACTTAAAAAGGGGAGGATAATATAGTAGCAAGAGATTGTTGCCATAGATTTATATATCTAAGTTCTGTTTTTAGAAGAAATTTTTAGACGGAAACTTGAGAGAATGCACTGAGGAGAAAAAAGGATGTTGAGAAATGGGTTAATTATAGAGGGTATAATTTAGTATAGCCTTTATTTTAAGCTTGTAATTGTAGTTCCTAGAAAGCATGAGGGAAGCAGCAGTACAAATTGGGATCTTTTTTTTTTTATCGAGACAGTTTTGTTACTGTGTTGAGCCAAAGGGACTTTTATGGGCTTTGTGGATTCAGATGTGCTAAGTTTGAGTTTAAATGAGACTTAAGTTGTAGAAAACCTCCTACTTCATTCTCTTTTGGAAATTTCAGTTTACCTTTCTTGCCTCCCAAAGACAATTCTATTCTGAGACTAGAGATCATAGTCAGCAGCCAAGTAGCACTTTTTGTTTTTTGTTTTGACAGTTAGAGAGAAGGTAATTTAACCAGCTCTGGAGTGTTGCACTCATCTAGTGTGTCCCCCTTACAGTCCTGCTCCTTATTTCAGCTTCTTACAGTCAAATGCCATGTAATGACATTTAGGTCAACAACTGACTGCACATACAACAAGTGGTCCCATAAGACTGTTGAAAAATTCCTATATCCTAGTGAGGTGGTATGATTATAGCACAGTGTATTACACAAATACCATTGTGTTACAATTTCCTACAGTACTTAAGTACAAGTAGCATTTGCTACATACAGGTTTGTAGCCTGCGAGCTAACAGGGAACAGAATTTGTCACCCCCAAATACGTCTCTTTGGCATAAGGATTCTTTTGGGCTGGTTAATTTTAAGAAACAGCAGACGGGAGAAGCTCTGAAAACCAAATAAAAGCTACCCTGTGTAAAAGACATTTACATTATAAGGGAAATTTTCATCTGTCAAGGTGTCTTCCTCCCTGTACCAGGAAGAGGGGATGATCTTATCTCTAGACGGGAGAAGCTCTGAAAACCAAATAAAAGCTACCCTGTGTAAAAGACATTTACATTATAAGGGAAATTTTCATCTGTCAAGGTGTCTTCCTCCCTGTACCAGGAAGAGGGGATGATCTTATCTCTAGAAACTCTTATCAGTGCAGAAGGTAATGACTTCCACCTGTATAACCACATTACCCTGGCTTGCTTTACTTTTCCTGGGAACCTCCGTAACAGAATCCTGCCAACCCCAACATCTTCCATCTTTAGCTGAAGGTAGTTTTTCAGATTGTGTGTTCAGCTACTTTGGTGAGAAGTACCTAGTTTTCTTGAGTCTCTCCCATATATACAGAAAGTATATGTTATTAAACCTTTTTGTTTTTCTTCTTTTAATCTGTCTTTTATTACAGGGATGTCTCAGCTAAGAACCCAGAATAGTAGAGGGAAAGTTATTTTCCTCTCCTACAGAGTAGTAGATTATATTGAGTTGGCCAAAAAAGTCCATTACATTTTTTCCATGTGATGGCTCTAGTAGTGCTTAGTTGTCTTTAACTTCATTCGAAACAATTTTGTTAGATTGTATTGTGACAGCTGTCATATCAGTATGCATTTAAAAGCACCAAAATTGGTAAATTGTTGTGCAGCCCATTTTAATACTGAAGATGTAAGAAGATATATTGTTATTGGCATATCATGCTTTATTATTTCAAGAAAGGTAAAAACACAACTGAAATGCAAACAAAGATTTATGCAGTGTATGGAGAAGGTGCTGTGACTGACCAAATGTGTCAAAAGTGGTTTGAGCCCTGGCTAGTGTTACTCAGTGGATTGAGCACTGACCTACGAACCAAAGGGTCGCTGGTTTGGTTCCTACTCAGGGCACATGTCTGGGTTGTGGGCCAGGCCCCCAGAAGGGGGCGTGTGAGAGGCAATCATACATGGATGTTTCTCTCCTTTTCTCTCACCCTTCCCCTCTGTCTAAAAATAAACAAATAAAATCTTTTTTTAAAAGTGGTTTGCAAAGTTTCTTGGTACTACTGATATTTTGGCCAAATATTTCTTTGCTGTGGGGCTGTCTTATGCATTGGAAGGTGTTAAGCAGCACCCCTGGCCTCTGCCTACTAGAAGCAGGAGGTAGCTGACATACTCAAAATATCCAAATCAATAAAGTTACTGGTGAAAATGAAAAATGTGTCTTTTATTTTACAGAAAAAACAATGGACTTTTTGGCCAACCCAATACCATACAACCTAAGTGTGCAATAGGCTGTACCATCTAGGTGTGTATTAGTGGCTCTGATCACACAACCCTATCACCTCACAATACACACAGGGGTGTCCAACCTTTTGGCATCTCTGGGCCATACTGGAAAAAGAAGAGTTGTCTTGGGCCACACATTAAATACACAAACACTAATGAAAACTGATGAGCAAAAAAAAGGTTTTAAGTAAATTTATAATTTTGTATTGGGCCATATTCATAGCTATCCTGAGCTGCATGCAGCCTAGGGGCTATGGGTTGGATACCCCTGTGGCACAGTTCTCAGAATGGATCCCCATTGTTAAACAGCATGTGACTGTATTCTGTTTTTTTTTTTTTTTAACTCATTTTTATGCAGCAAACCTGGGTTCTAAACTGGTTGTTGCTTACTAAGAAATCATAGAAAAGGCTCCCTGGCCATTATCTCATTTAAAATAGGTGAATTTAACTATTAATTGCTTATTCTAATACGTGGCACTGTTAAGACATTGTAGATAATAGAAAAAGAAAAAAAGCAAGATTTTGGGAACTGGAAGGGAGTTTGAGTCAGGTTATTTGCAAATGAGCCAAAGGATAGGCAGGTGAAGGTGATAGCAGCAGTAGTACGGATTATCTTTTGAATGTTCTGTCTATGCCAGATACTGTCCTGAGCATGTATATGAGTTAAATCATTTTACCCTGACTACCACAGTAAGTAGGTGTTTTTGTTCTTGCCTTATTATAGATGAGGAGACCAAGCTTTAGAGAAGTTAACTGATTTTGACCAAGGTCACACAGTGTAGGTGATGGAGTCAGGACTCAAAACCAGTCTAGCTTCAGGCTCTGATCTGTTAACCACTGAGTGTGCATAGGGGTGGGGGAATTGGGACACATGGCGCAGAGCCCGACAGAAAGTAAGTTCCTAGCATGCTACGTCTACCACCTGTTCAATGCCTTCATTAATGAATTGAGGTGATTGCGATAATTGCTTGTGAAATGACAGCTTAGGTTTGTTTGTTTGTTTGTTTGTTCAAGGAAAAATGTATTCAAAATGGAAATCACTGTGCTTCTAGACTTTTCAGAATTCTTTAATTCTATTACACAAGAGGATCTATAGAACAATACCTCACATTTAATAGAATTGTGTATTTTTCCACAAAAGATGTTTTTATATTTCACTTGAGCCTCACAATAGCCCCGAAAGGTAAGCAGTACAGATTTTTTCTCATACATTTGAGGAATTAGGAAACTGAGATTAGAAAGTTTAAATGACAAGGTCATTTAAAAGCAAAAAAATAAAGAGTTGAAGTTAATTTAATATATTCTACGTAACCTAATATATAACTAAAACATTACTGTTTTAATATCTAATCAGTATAAAATATTAATATTTCCCTTTTTCAATACTAAATAATAGAGATCTGCTATGTATTTTATAGGTATTGATTTGGGCTAGCTATAGTTTTCATTGGTCAGCAGCCACATACAAATAGTGGCTATCATTTTTAGCAGTGCAGACAAACACTCTTAAATTTAGTTTGAGTAATGTGCTAGGTCCTGGACCAACCCACAAAAACCTATTTTAATGAAATGGAACTCTTGTCAGTTCTATTTCTCCTAGTCAATTAGGAACTTCTGGATTCTGTTACATTTATTCACTGTATTAGTGATCTGATGGGCAGACACCTTCAGGTGTCTCTTTGGTGCCACTCTCTTTAGGTGACAGCAAACTGTATGAGATTGAGCAACATGAAGTTTTTTCGAAGATGTTGCAGAGTAGGAATTTACTAATGTGGCCATGGTTCTATGTACTGAAACTTAGTTTTCTTTGGAAGACACAGTAGAGTTTTAAAAAAAGATTTTCAACTTGTAAAATAAATTTTATGCCATTTTTGCTTCAGAAAATTATATATGTAATTGTTTGACCTGCCACTTCTAATACTTCAAAGTATTCATACGAGGGGGATCCAAAGAAGCTGGAGTTTATTTATTAAAAATTGTGTATTTATTCTTACATGTTTAGAGTGAAGTCACCTTCAGAGTACTATTTGGTGGCGAGTACTTTTTTCACTACTCCAAACAGTTTTTGAACTCATTGATTTTGATGCCTTTTTGTGCTTCTGCCTTTTTTGTTGGTTGGTAGGTTGGTTGCACCTCTTCCTCATCACCAAAATGTTTCCCTTTGAGGACTCTTTTTCATTCAGGAAAACAAAAGAAAGTTGTTCAGGGCAAAATCTGGTGAATAGGGAGAATGGGGGTCATTCCATTTTTTGGGTCAAAACTGATGAACACTCTGCACAGCATGGGCAGATATGCATGTTAATCACCCATGGGGAAATTGGCAAATGCATTGAAAGAGTTTTCAGGAAATATTCACTGAAGTTGAACACAGCCTCTCACAACACCACCAGCTGGTACACTGATACAGATGGGTTCCTAGGACACTCACCTAGTCAGGGGAGCCTGTACTACAAGGGGCCTGCCGTCCAGAAGATAATTCTATTTTTGTTTTTTTGGGTCCCCCCTCATATATCACGTTCTCTCTAATGAGATTGTTTTACTGCTATTAGATTTTTAAAACAATTTCTCTAGAAATAAATTAAGTGTTCAAACTAGTTGACTAGTCAGCCTTTCCATCAATTTCTTAAAAACAGTTGCCACATAAAATAAAAAATGGGCCTCCATTGTTTAACGTATCACTAGTGCTCTAAAATTTGGTAAAGCACTTCAGTGCCTAGACTGACTCTGGCTTTCTCGGGAAAGATTGCTTGGTGTGCCTTCAATATTAGGGTAATTGCCACATAGTTCTTTACCATATAGCTCTATAAGAATATAATTAAACATTGGTATTTCCAGTAACAATAATTCTGTATGACTAAGCAAAATGAATTATCAGGCCTTATGTCAGACCATTAAGAAATGCTTTATCTTCATTAGAAACAATTCCTGGTTATCAAATACAATTATTCAGTCTTTTCTCCACTCCCTGCCTGTCTTTGTATCTTTTATTTATAGGACTCTCATACAGTTGGACTTAGTAAAAAAGTTAATTTTTTGCTGTGGCCTCTGTCTGTAATCAGTTTCTCCTTTTGAGGCCCCAGGAGGCAGCTCTACTGTCCTAGGCCCTTCTCCCTGTTGTGTCACAGACACTGGAAATAGGGACTGGCATGGAAGACAGGGCTCATGACCATGTGAGTTTACCTTCTGAACATGGTAATTTTGATGAATTATCAGATGTGTCAGAAGTTACTTACATTTGATAATTTTTCACAATCAAAAATACTTAAAACTTAACTATGTTTAACTGTAATAGCAGCTTAACTATTACTAATTTGGCTAAAGTGGCTATCTGCAGCTTTTCTTCCAGAAAACTTATTTAATTTTTTTATCATTTGAAACAGGAACTTTTGAAGCCATTTAAATATGTGCAAAACTCATTAGATCCAATAATGAACAGGTGACAATTACATATAAATCATTTAAAAACTAAATTATGAGAAACTGTAGTCCCAATTTTTTTATCATACATTGCCATACAATGTCTTTTCTGCATTGTGTCTATAAAAGCATTAAAAAATCATTACTAAACATTGTATCAGGGACAGTTGGGCACACCTATGGGAAAAGCATGCTTTCTTTGCATATCTTTTCCTATATAGTTCATCTAAGTGACAAATTCTTTATTTAATAAAAGTGTATATGTATTATATAATAGTAATCTATGAACATTTTATCATAACAACCCATTTCTTTCAGTTTCATATTTACATTGTTTTTTGTTTGTTTGTTTTTATTTTAGGCCACTGAACAAAAAATCAAAGGTACGTTGTTTAAAGCTATTTTTTATTTTATTTTTTCATTAAAGCAAGGTTGTTAATATGCATTTTTATTCGCCTGTAGGGTGGGAGAGAAATGAGAATAAAAGGGGAGGGGTGGAGAGACTTCTTCAGTGACACCACATTGGAGTCATCCTTTGGGGTTCATGCTCTTACCGTGGTGGATATTTCACTTTTAGAATATACTGCCTCAGGACCTATTTTACAACTGCCTCTGAAGAGGAACACCACTTCGTTACAAGCTCCCTTGATTTAAATGTTTGAGCATAGGTACCTTTCCTTCAGTCTTCCATCAAAAGTCTTATCTGGGGTTACGTCTAGGATTCACCCCATTCCTTGCTTTATTCCTTGTTCTCTGTATACTGTTGTCTTCCCACTCCTTCCTGGAGGCAGACAGTGACAACCACTCCATATTACCACTGAAGATAGTAGATTACTAACCTGTGGTCATTGCACCAGGTTGAACAGCTCCCACTAGAGAGCAAGCAAAAGACTTTAGGGAGGTAAGGTAGGAGGAACTGAATTCCTCTCAGATCCTAAATCAGGAATTATTCACCCTTCCAGGAGTTGACTACCTGGTAATGAAACGGGTAGGGCTCTCAGATGCTGAACTTGTTAGGCCTAAAGATTCTGAATTTTTATTTTGAGCTGTATCAAAAGTACAATGTGTGCATTGGGTTGATATACACAGTCATTTGTGCCTGTTTTAATTTGAGGTCAGCATTGGCAAAGGTAACAAGTGTATAAGAATGAACAAGAACATTTGTAGCTTATGTTTTACTAGAGAAAATGGCAATAGAAGGACATGCCCAAACACA
This sequence comes from Carollia perspicillata, assembly GCA_004027735.1. Taxonomy (NCBI): domain Eukaryota; kingdom Metazoa; phylum Chordata; class Mammalia; order Chiroptera; family Phyllostomidae; genus Carollia; species Carollia perspicillata. The sequence continues at coordinate 19,428 of PVKM010017253.1, forward strand.
GTATAATATGATGTGATTTAATTAAAGTAAAAATGTCTGCATTGTCTTGGAGATTAGACGGATGATAATTACATTAACACAGGGAGGTAAAGAAGGCCTCTTGAGGAAAACCTTGAGATTATGAATCTTAAATGATGAAACAGCCAGTCCAAAAAAAAAAAAAAGAGAGAGAGAGAATGCAATAGCAGAGGGATCAGCATGGTGAAGGCACAGAGATGGGAAATAATGTGATGTGTGTGGTGGTGGAATTTCTAGAATATTAAATACTCATTGACAAGTGAACAGGTAGAAGGGTTTCTCTGATGAGATAGGTAGTGGTCAGGTCAGAGAAGGCCTCATATCCTGTATGTACTAAGGAGATGGGACTTCCATTTTTATAGGTAATTAGGAGCCACTGAAGAGTGTAAGGAGAGGAGTGACATAGTTTGGTTTTTGTTCCTTTTTAAAAACTATCAGTCACTGTATATGGAAAGTATTGGCTGAAAGATGGAGCTGAGAAAAGCAAGGCACTCTGAGCAGAGGAGTCAGGTGGATGAGAATAGGGAATATTTAGAGTGACTATACAAGTATTGGAGGAAGTGGCGAATATAGGCCTGGAGGTAGAAAGACTGGAGGACTTGTGCTGGTTAGAGAGTAGAGAGCCTTCAAAGGTTTCTGCATTTAGAGGTCACAGTTATAAGCTGTGCTTTAGGAACATTTCTTTGTCGGTAGTTTCCAGTGTCACCAATAGAAGCAGTCCCAGAGAGAGTAGAGGAGTAGAGAGGGTGATTAAGATTTGAGCTGCGTATACAGAAGTCACTTCAAAATGCATTATGTTGTTTTGGCAGCTCTTTTACTCACTTCATCCTTCATTTGGTGGCAGCTCTCTTCATAATTGGTCATGTAAAGGTAGAAGATGGATGACAGACGTATGAGGCATAATCAAGAACGGGTGAGATTAGAAGAGAGATCAAAAAGGTCATATATATATGCATTTGAACTTGGATGTCTAAGAATGTTGCAGAAATGTGGAATGATGTCTGGAAGAATGTTGTGACATTAATTTAGTAGGAATGTGAGCAAATTTTCTTAAAACTCCACTTTTCCTCATACCACTCCCCTGTATAAGAATGGTAAGTTGTTCCTTGCTTTATGCTTCAAGACCAGATTCCTCTAGTTGGCTCCCATGATCTAACCAACCTTTTTTCCATCACTCTCTTATACTTTTCAGAGTCTTCTCTCTTTCATGTTCACTTCTATTTCTGTTTTTTTTTTTTCCAATTCAACTTCTCAGCCAAGGGCGCCTTTCAGCATTTATAACCCTCTCAGAGCTTATCTTCTAATGGATCACGCCAGCTGCCATTGACCCCACCCTCTTTGATTTCTTTGGATGTGGTGATACGTCTTAAATTGGGGTCCTTGATTATATTCTGTTATAGAGTTTTGACTGAGTATCCCATGAATATTTGTTTCTCCAACACAACCTTTGAGTACCTGTTGCTTATATCCTTTCCAAAAATGTCATCCTTTAAGATCCATACATCAAATGTGAACATATTTGAGTCTTCTGAGAATGTTAGGCTGAGCATACAAAAGTTGCTTCAAAATGCATTATGGTATGTTGTTTTGCCAGCACTTCACTCACTTCATCCTTACTTTGGTGGTAGCTCCATTCATAATTGGTCATGTTTGTTCCGATTCATGAACAGGTGGGGAAAAAAAGCATATCACTTATTTTTGTGCTGTGTGTACTATCTGTGTGGTGCCTGTGGTTTGGATTAACAGGAATTAGAGATTACAAACTGGTGGTTTGTGGGACAGGTTTAGCCCACAGTTGATTATGTTTACTAAACTCTGTATTTCGGAATACTTAATGATTTATTGAAAAGTTAAAAAGATACTATAGAGAGTTTCCTATGTATACCTCACCCAGTTTTTCTATTATTAACATCTTACATTTTCTGTGGTACATTTGTCAAAACTAAGAAGCCAACAATGATACTAACTGAACTCCAGACTTTGTTTAGATTTCACCATCTCTTCCATTCCATTAACATCATTCTGTTTTAAGCTCCATTACAAGATACGTGATGCACTTAGTTGTCATATCTCCCCAGTCTCCTCTGATCTCTACATGGTATTATTATTATTATTATCCTTGAAATTTTTTATTGTCAGTGTTTAAAAATCAAGAGAACCCACCTAATCCAAAATTTCAGTTTCTCTTGCAGTTTGCACTGTTCATTTACTTTGGTCTTTCTGTATTAGAGAGTCCATATACATAAAACCCAAGTTTAGTCACATGTGGCTATCATATCAAGTCCTTGAAATGTGGCTGAATAGCAGACTTTTAATTTTATTGGACCACATAGCTCTTAGAGCTTTCTTGATTGTTGAGAGTCAAGATTAGTGCTCAAACTGAGCATAACTAGTTAGGCTGGAGCACCCCTGTGGAATTCTGTGTTAATGAGCTGTTTCTAAGGCTGCTGCTATTTCTGGTTAAGTAATACCCAGTAATGTTGCTGCCTCTCAGTGTTACAACTGTTTATATGAAAGCTCGGGTTTTTGTAAAGTATCATAAATTAAATTCTTGATCTCTTAATGTGCAGATGATTAGATGTTTATTTCTTGATGCAATGGATGCATGATTCACCTAGTAAAAACATGGTCTAATATAATGAGTAGCAATGAAATTTTTGAAGGTTTTATTCTTACCTTGTGACTTGAACTCTGAAAAACTATAAAGAACATAAAGAGTTGTATGTTTGAATATTTGAAATATTTTTTAAAAATATGTGTTTACTTGAAACAGCAGGGGAGTGAAGTGCTGAAAAATATACTGTGAGGTTTAGGAATAGGTAGATCAATTTTAAGGTACCCTATTGCCTGTATAATGTAAAGGCAGGGAAAGAATTAATGTTCCCTCTTCAGAATGTCCTTGGAAACTTAGTTAAGAAGAAAAGTTGTTTTTTAAAAATAGCTTTTTAGCTCTGACACTGGCTTATTTTGGAAGCATTCTAATTGTACATTCCTTGAAAAAGAATACGCACTGATAATTTTTGACAGGTGATATTTATTTTTCTATCTGTCTGCCTTCGTATCTATTTATCATTTCAGTACTTCAGGTGACTTCATAAGCAAACTGTATTCCAGAGACTAACAAGCCCCAGAGCTCCTGAAGGGGGGAGGAGCCAGAGATGGAAGCACGAATAAAGGAAAACAAATATTTTTTTGTTTTCTGCTGGTTACATGGGAGAGCATAGTTTATTACTCCTGTTCTCATTCTGGATTAAAAACTCATGAAAATTGAATCAACATTTAAAACACATTTTTGTTTCTGTCCCAGTTGGAAACCATTATTCTTACTTTATTATTTTTTTTATCAAACACAATTTCATTGCTTAAATCCACTGATCCTAGAGAGTGATCAAAATACTAAAGAACTATTAAATCAGCGTCATGTTAAATCATGTTGGAGACATACTGACAGCTAACTGCATATTTACTGTGTGCCTTGCACTATGCTTTATATACTCCATTTAGTCAAGGAAAATACTCTAAATATTTAATTACTAATAACAGATGGGTATACAGTGATCCTGAAAAACTACTGGATCAGGTTCCTGAAAGCTTAGTGTCCTAAGAGTAACCCTTTTTATTGAATTTTGGAAAATGTTTAGGACCCAGGGGAAGGACCATGGCAGCAGCCTGGGAATTCTTAAGATGTTGTACAGTTTATAATTCAAAAACTCATGTGCAAATGGGGCTTTATCAGTGTATACTCCCACAATATAAGTCTGCATTTACTCCCTTCAGCAGCCCCCTGGAAATAGATAGTATCATTGTTTATTGGTAAAATCAAGGCCAAGAAAAAGTTAAGTCACTAACTCGACTGGGCTGTTCATCTTCGAAAACAACCCTGTAGTTTTATGAAAGGCAAAATAAGGTTGCCTTATTGCCCATGCTTTCATAATATTCAAGGAATGAAATAAATAATGTGTTTTTTAAAAACAGTTCAGAAAGATCTTAGATTTTATAGTATTTCCCTTCAGATTAAGCACAGATAAATAAAACTCACAAGCATAATTTTATGAACTAGGGAGGATTTGACAACTTGGCCATGTATGAAGTGATTGGCTTTTCAGGAATCATGAGAGAAAGCTTTTAAATTGTTCCTTATATATTTGAATATTCATGAAAAAGAATTGGAATTTTGAGGACCAAGCAAAAAGCTGATTTTGAAAGATTTCTCCATGCTTCAGACCCCTCCTCTAAAAGTTGATACCATATAGAGCAAAAAACCTGACTGCTAGTTAAGTGTGAAATCCTTGCTCCAGCTCTTCAAGGAATATGTAAAAAGACTTTTGACGAAAAAAAATCACATAGACTCAGTTTCATGCATTCTTCAGAAGGATAGGAAAATACCTTGTGCCTTGGCCAGTGTAGCTCAGTTGATTGGAGTGTCAGCCTGAAACTGAAGGGTTGAGGGTTTGATTCCTGGTCAGGGCACATGTCTGGGTTGCAGGTTCATTCCCTGGCCCCAGTACAGGAGTGTGTATGATTGGTCCAGGTGCACGTGGGAGGCAACCAGTGTGTACCTCTCTGTTGGTTGCGTTGTTGTTTCTCTCCCTTCCTCTCTCTCTGAAAGCAGTGAAAAGGTATCCTCTGGTGATGATTAAAAAAAAATAGAAAACACTTTCTAATAGGCTTGGTCAATAGTCCCTTTCCAGATGCTTATTGACTGATAAATTTGATAAAAGTTATAGGACACAGTGTAACTCTTGGAATACTACTGAGATGACTCCATTGGAGTTCAAGGAAGAAAACTGTTTAATTTGCCACCTTCTTATTAATTAAAAAATGTGCTTCTTTACTTACTTTGCCTTTTGATAGTCACTGCCAGTCACTGTATTTTATAATTTCATGCGGTCATCTTGGGAAACAAAGAAAAATGAAAAATTATTGTGTAGTAATATTATCCCGAACTTAGGATCCAGAAACTACCATTGTTTTCTTCATTCAACATTTGTGAAGTATTTCTTGTCTGCCCTTGTCCCCACTGCCCCACTTCTCACCTTTGTTTTAGTTTAGTAAAGGTAAATATATGTATCTCAGCTTATCACTCCATTTTCTTCACAAAGTCTTCAGTTTCTTAATCACAAAGCCTCTCACAGTAAGGAAATACAGGAACTTAATTGGCTTGACAGAGGATTACTGTACTACATAGATTTTCAGAGGAGATAACGAAGGCCAGGTTGGTTGTGACTTGCAGCGCATTGCCTAACCTTGTTCACGTAATGGCATGTGTAGAAAATGGTGTTCGTGAGACTGTTAAGGTATGAGAAATAGTTTTAAATTATTGTTTAAAACGTGAGGATTAAAGATCTCACAGTTGTTGGAGGCTTATGGGAGCATCCTGGGGCTGTGTCCTGAGCCCTGAAAGACTATCTTGGCCACAGTAGGTCTTCACTTTCAAAGAAAACAAGTCAGGAGTCTTCTGGTTTAAATATTGGAGTACAAAACAGAATGGAATAGCAAGAATAGCTTTATCAGTTATAGCCAGGTAAGAGAAAGCTCAAGACTAGGAAAAAACACTTATATGTTATAATTTGCACTTTTATTCTTTTAGTTCTAACAAGAATAGTAGTCATGCCTCAGAATGCATCCTGAGAGCTGTCAGTGCTGTATCCCTAGTAAAAATGTGCCTATTAAAACAGTACAGTCATCCCCCCTTATCTGCTGGTGGGGTGGGGAGGCTTTTCCTCAAGACCCCCAGTGGATGCCTGAAACCACAAATAGTACTGAACCCTGTATATGAGGTCTGTCCAGAAAGTATCCATCCGTGTACTATTAAAAAATAAAGGCATCTATTGAAGAAGATACAAGAAATGTACATAGGACAGTGGTGCCTTAGTTCCTTTCAAAGTAGGTGCACCTTGGGACCTCACACGGTTCTCCCACTCACCATCACCTGCCCTGTTGTATTTTCCTGAATCTCATTGGCGGTCTGAAATCTCTTCCCTTTCAAAGGTAATTTTAGTTTTAGGGAAAAGCCAGAGGTCTCAGGGCACCAAATCTGGGCTATAGGGGAGCTGAGTCACCTGGGTGATTTGATGTTTCTCAAAAAAACTCTGTCTAAGACGCGATTCATGAGCAGGCGCATTGTCCTGACAAAGCTTCCAATCACCAGTTGCCCATAGCTGCAGCCTTCTGAGTTATCTGAATAGTTTTCAGACAGGAATGTTCAAGCTTAATGCAAAATTTGATGCAGATTTGTTACTCTGTTTGCTCGGTCATTTTTAATGCTATGGCCACACAGTACACATACTCACTCAAAGGCGTCTACCACCCCCACTGACTAGCACAGTGAAGTTGTGATTATTCACACATGCACATTCCAGTTCACTGTTTTTTTAAAAAATATATTTTATTGATTATGCCATTACAGTTGTCCCATTTCCCCCCTTCATTCCCTTCCACTCTGCACACCCCCTCCCACCCACGCTCCTCCCCTTTAGTTCATGTCCATGTGTCATAAGTTCTTTAGCTTTTACATTTCCCACACTACTCTTGACCGCTCCCTGTCTATTTTCTCCCCACCATCTATGCTACTTATTCTCTGTACCTTCTCCCCACCCTCTCCTCCCACTCCCCTGTTGCTAACCTTCCA